>JAZGTJ010001035.1:0-67672 GCA_036877575.1 Botia almorhae
TGTCTGTTGCATTTCTGCTTAAAAAATAAAGTCATATTTATGTTTCTTGCAGAAACAAGAGAAGCCCAAGTTTGTATTGTGTGTGACTTTTTCAGAAAACGGCGACGCCATCACGGGAGATTCAAGTGGAAATATACTTGTGTGGGGAAAAGGTAAAAGAATAAAAGCTTTATTCATTGAGCGATTTCTTAGGGGAAAAAACGTACTGCCATTGAACGGTATAAAACACCTTCTTTATGAAACAACAGTATTTCTGTTCCACGGCATAACAGCTGTGTGTTGTCAGTCATTCTGGTGCCAACAAAAGATTCTTTATTTAGGCTTAATAACAGAGAGATTGTGCTTTATTTTTGCAAAAAACAATAAGAATCTATTCAGACACCTTTGATTGTGTGTCTTAAGTGTTTGTATAATGCGGGTTCTGTCACGGTTCGCAGGCTCTAATCGCATTAGCTTGGCCATTCAGGGTGCACACGAGGCTAGCGTCTTTGCACTTTGCATATTGAGAAACGGGACGCTGGTCTCGGGTGGGAAGGATCGTAAGCTCGTCTCCTGGAATGAAAATTACCAGAAGATTCACACGGTTGAGGTAAGGCATCTGCAAAGATATTTCAGTTTAATCTACAAGCTCACACCAGGCTTAAAATTTAGGCTTCAGTAACCAATATGTACATGTTTTACATCTGTTTGCTCTCAGGTGCCTGAATTATACGGCCCTGTTCGAACTGTTGCTGAAGGAAAGGGAGAGACGGTTCTTATTGGTACTACTAAAAACTATGTCTTGCAAGGCAGTCTGGATGGGGAATTCATACCCATTACACAGGTAGGGAAACCCAGAAAAGTGAATGTTTCTTGTAGAGAAAGAAATTGGTGTAGTTTATTCAGCCAGTTGAAACATGAATTGTCTTTTTGGTTGATTTTTAAATTGTTTTACACTTTCAACGAAATTGATGCTCTTTTCTTTTAATATCCAATTCTTAGGGTCACATTGATGAATTATGGGGCCTCACTGTACATCCACAGAAGCATCAGTTCCTCACCTGTGGTCATGACAAACATGTGTGCCTGTGGGACTCAGACTCCCATCAGCCCATCTGGACCAAAACAATGGAGGTGAGCAACCTTCCTCAGTTGCTCTTAGCTGCATTAAAGCAGTGTCATCTCACAGTGGGTCAACAGTAGTTTCCTGTTATCAGAAACTTACTCTATACTGAACATATAATGATAAGACTGCAGTGTTAATGAGCTGCTGGTGGCACTAGATTAAGCTGTGATGACAGGATGTCAGATTGGGAACGTATGTGTGTGTTTCCCTCACAAACAGGATGCCGCCCAATCAGCCGGATTCCACCCTAGTGGGGCGACTGTTGCCATAGGAACGCAGACAGGCAGGTAAAAGAAAGCCATTTCATCAAGCAGGGTCCCTGACACATCATTTAAATCCTGGAAAGAGTGTCGTATGGAAGACCCAAACACTTATTATTATGCTAATGGCGCACGGAAACACAATACTATCCCAGCGGAGATGTCTAGCTATTTTTCCCCAACAGTCCTGTTAATGGTGATGAATGAAGGCCACAATCTCAGCTTTTAGCTGGTTTCAGGTGCTTCAGATCAATATGAATAATGTTGTCCCTTTTTTATTGTCAATCTGCACAGGTGGCTCGTACTTGATACCGAATCAAAGGATCTAGTGACTGTTCACACAGATGGGAACGAACAGCTGTCAGTTATGCGCTTTTCTCCAGGTTAGAGTTCCCCCGGCAGTCGCTCCACCGCTTGCTGGGAAAATATCGGGATGTAGCCCAAAATTAGCAGATTGAAGCTTCTGTAGTTGATTAAGTTGGAAAACCTCTGTTGCTCCCTACAGATGGCAATTTCCTTGCAATTGGGTCACATGACAACTACATCTACATTTATGCTGTGGCAGAAAATGGCAGGAAATACAGCAGGGTTGGAAAATGCACAGTAAGCATGTTTATTTACCAACAATATGCCTGTGTTGTGAAATGTATGCATATTAAAGGTGTTATAGACCAATATGTTTCTTGATAAGCATAAAGTGTTTTATGGTCTCATACAGACGCATAAAAATAACACATTCTACTTCTGTCTCCTCAGATTAATTCTGTTTTTTTAATGTTTGTACTCACTGTGTGTTACTGTGGCACACAGGGTCATTCTAGCTTCATTACACATCTGGACTGGTCTGTGAGCTCCCAGTACTTGGTATCCAACTCAGGGGACTATGAGATCCTTTACTGTAAGTATCCGTAAGGTTAAAATTGACTTAAAAGAAACCCAGCATACAGTACAGCAGAGTGAAATGTTGTCACACTGTTACATGATTCTAACTTTATCTACTGCAAATTAAACACAGACATTCTATAAAATCAAGTTATATTTGTCCACTGTACATGTCACATACTGTACACAGACTCTGTCATTATTATGCCCTTGAGCACTGCCCTTAATTTCATTGTGAATTTGTAATAGGTAAACTATAGAAGACTAAGGATAAAAGTTAACTAAACTAGAATTGAGTGTATTTTAATAAAGTATGACTGAAGTTACTAAACGGTTGCATTGAGCTACTCAGCATGACATTTTATGAAGTAAATCTGTTTGTTTTTGGAGTGTGACTTTTACCCATTATGAAGTGGTATCAATTCGGTTAGTGATTCACATGTTTGTTCAGGGATCCCCTCTGTGTGCAAGCAAGTCGTGAGTGTGGAGACCACCCGTGACATTGAATGGGCCACTTTCACCTGTACTCTGGGCTTCCTGGTTTTTGGTCAGTTTTTATATTTCATGCATATGTAGCGGTGTAGAATACTTTGCTGAACAACGACCTTTAACTGTGACTTTAATTCCCAATATTACCTTACAGCCTTTAATTAAACATTTACTCCTAATAAAAATATTAGGAAAATATTTTTTACAGTGTTATTCTTTGTGTAAAATTATTAAATGTCAACCCTATAGACGGGAATGTTGGCCAACCAACTTCTGTTTAATTATTTAGAATTATATTCTTGTTTTAAAATGACACAGTTACAATAATACTGATTTTCTGTTCATTTTTACTAGTTTTTTTGTATTCTCTGCAAATAAATATAAGAAACACTGTATAGCAACACGGTTGTCCTTTTCATCCGCATAGCTTAACTGTATTTTTGAGTCCATGTTGAGAATTGGCTTTTATTTTTTGTATTCAGGTCTGTGGCCGGATGGCTCTGATGGAACTGACATAAACGCTGTGTGCAGTTCTAATGCAAAGAGATTACTCGTCACGGGGGACGACTTCGGAAAAGTTCATCTTTTCTCATTTCCGTGCTCTCAGTCCAGAGTAAGAAACAACACTAAGGCATCAGCTTGACAAAGTATAATGGTAATATTTTGTGATCTCATATATATGATATAATATGTTTTCCTATTTCTCTCTCTTGTATCTTTCTAGGCTCCTAGTTACGTCTATGGTGGACACAGTAGCCATGTTACCAACGTTAACTTCCTGTCTGATGACAGTCACTTAATCTCCACAGGAGGAAAGGACATGAGCGTCATGCAGTGGCGCGTGGTGTAAACCAGCTGCTGTCACACTGTCACGTGGCTACATCCGAACTTTCTCTTTTCTGGGATCAAGTGGTTTGAGAAAACAAAATTGAGGCCTATTGACTACAGTGGTGAAGCGAAGGAGGAAGTCTCGATTTGATTCGCCTTTAGTTGTTATCTCAGGTCACCTCTATTAAAATGGCTGTCTGTTGACTGTCTCACGAACTCCCTAGGCTATGAAAGAGATATCTTGGGATGAAAACCCATCTCTGCGTTTGAATAACAACCTAAAGAATCGTCAATGTTGTACAAAGTTAAAAATGAAGCCAAAGCTCATGAAGAAACATACGCCACGATTAATTTAGTGCAGAAAGATCGGGGCGCTGGCCTGATCATGACACTGTAAAAGCAGAAGTTCCTTGGGTATCTGAGGTGCAAATTTAGATTAAGTCTTAAAAATGGGAAACCTTAGATTATACAGGAATTCCACTCTGTCATACTGATTGTGTTCCACTCTGTCATACTGATTTTGTTTCATAAATTGCACGTAAATCATCATTTTGTACTAAACAAATCGGCTTCCATAATCATACATTTTTGTAAACTTTTGCTGCCACCGTCTGGTATCTTAAGGTACTGCAACCGCTCTTGTAGCAGATATCACATCTATCCTCTGCTGTATTCAAACCCTAAGGAACATAAATGTGAAAAAGTAAGATTACCAGCCTTCAAATGCCTCTCGAGAAAGAAAAAAGCATGAATCTGAGAAACAAGAAAGTATCAGAACGGTCAGAATTGATAAAGACCTTTCACAGTTTTTTTTAAAGTGATCATTATAGCCATCAGTTTGTTTTCATTTTAACTCTCAGATTAACATTACAAGTTTTGTGAATCAACTAGCTTGACTGAATGTCATAATGTAGTGCACATTTACAGTATGATTAAAATCCATATTCATAACCTGTACTATAGAAATGATATTGAACAGTTGCTACAGACCAATGACTGTAATAGCCCATCAATGATAAAGCTAGGCATGCACAAGCTTGTTTGTAACTGTGTAACCCATTTTCCATATTCATTGTCAGATATATAGCATAGCCATCAAAATAAAGAAAACAAATGCTAGTTCATCTCAGAAATATGAGAAAGTTGTGTTTTTGACACTGCGGGCGTGCCACTAGTTCGATCAAGGCAAAAGTGACATATTGAAGGATAATGTGAAGGTAAAATGCTTGAGTTACAAATGTAAATGAATAAATACAACCTGCAAACAACCTCGCATGTTTATAAGCCCCCTGCTATGTTGTTATACACTGATGACCTGACCAGCAGTTTATAAAGCAGCAAATATGTCCATATAAATAATTGTGAAACAAATTCCATTTGAATATTCCTGTCAATCAACAAAAATAAAATTAAAACGGCTGATAGGAAAAGATTAAATGACAGTAATGAGGCAGCTGGGCCTGCCAGCTAAGGCAGGGCTCAAAAGGGACTGCAGTACGACATATTCGCCACCAGTAGCCGCTGTTTTGCGCGTTTTGTTTCTACACACCGACAAGCCTCTTTCTCATTGTCATAACACGGAGGAAAATGGCAACTCCAGAGCGCGCTGGCAGTCCGCAATATAGATCGATGTGATAGGCGCGACCATGAGCTTAACATGGGATATGTTTTATTCAGCTGTGATGACATAGCGCGATATTCCGCAGATCTTTAGATACATCTTCATTGCTTCTTATGCGAGGACCGGCTGTGCATCGCTGGATGAGCAGTGAACATTCAGGCTGACCATTGTTACATGGAATAGTACACGTGTAGTAATATATACACAGACAAATAGATATTTATGCGGCGATAGCTTGACATAGATCGTAGGCCTTTACTTAGTTTCTTTTCTCTTCTTTTACATTATTTATTGCATTTACATATTCGTGGGGATACCATCGGAAAATGAGGTAAGCTGTTCTATGTGTTGTCACAGCACGTATAAACAGCCAAATGCAAATGTACTGTACTTGTTATTTATATGAATATTTATAGCTTATTATGTATATACTTATTCTATATAGCACTTGACAGTGTTTATCACAGTTGTGTCTCAAAACCCACCGATCTCCCTATCTAGACAGCATATTCGGGTATAATAGGCATCAGTTGAACGCGCCCAATAATCAGCGTACAAAAATGCAGTCTGTGTAGGCAGCACACTAGGATTTAAGACGCAGCCAGTAAGGCCCTTATGAGTGAGCAGAATCTTCACCTGTTTTAGTATGTGCTGACATCAGTGAACAGTGACCGTACTGGGGTGTGTAACTGGTTCAACGAGATGCTGAGAGCATTGACGCCTATGACAACTAATTGAACAGTCCGCGGGATTAAACGCGACCACACGCGTTTTCGACGCGCTGTTTTGCGCTTTATTTCATTCATAGCGGAACAGAGCGCTAAACTCGCGTTCACCCACCCACGCGTGTATATTTGCTGGGTGTGTTCAGAGTTAATTAGATAATGACATATAAAAATGCCTTTGAGCAATGACTCAGATATAAATAGATGTTTAATGCATCTTGTGACTTGGGAACAAATTAATGTGCATATAAAAACATGGTAATGAATACAATATGTGAAAATGATTTGATCACTCATTTCTTTTAGTTAAAGATTAAAAATCATAAACTGGTAACACTTTACAAAAGGGTCCTATTTTTAACATTAATTTTACTACATTATTTAACATGAGTTAACAATTAACTGTATTTCTACAGCATCTTAATACATGATCATTGAAATATTTATTAATACACACAAAAGTAAATGTAATTATCAGATGTTATCTGTTCACATTAGTTAACACACAATGAACTAACATGAACAAACATTGAAAATTGTATTTGTATTAACTAACATTAACAAACACGAAGGCTATAAAAATGCAGTTGCTTGTTGCTAATTCATCTTAGGTAATGCGATAACTAATGCTATTAAATTAAACCTTATAAATGGGCGTTTCCCATACATGTAGCCTGACCCATTTGTAAAGATATCAAGCTTTTATGTGAAGCCTGTCAGTATTAACAGTAATGTACATACATTTGTCATTAGCATCATCTCAGCCTGTCTCACGTCTGCTGCATGTGTCTGCATGTTTACATTTACATTTTTAGGCATTTGGCAGACGCTTTTATATTATATATATATTTTTGCATTATATTACACATTGATCACTATACATTGAGTATGTGCAATCCCTGGGATCGAACCATGACCTTGGCGTTGTTAACGCCATGCTCTAACCACTGAGCTACAGGAAAGCTATGTGCATGTGTCTGCTTTCCCTTATTCTCTTATTTTGTGCGGGACTATTGTGACGTTCTTGCTAGCAGGAAAGTGAGAAAGTGGTTGACTGGAATGATTTATTTCACCCTTGACTCCACGAGCAAAAGTCTTCACAGTGTGGGTTATTTTTAGCATTAGTGCTTCATTGTGGTAAGCTTAAGGCATTGCTCCTCTGTTCGATGTAAGCAGTGTGTGTATGAAATCAACAAGCTTTTACACGCACTGAGTTTGTGTGTTCATTGAAGCTGTTGTTTACAATACAATTGTATATGAGTGTTACCAAATAAGTGTCAACACGGTTGTCCGTTGGTCTTGCCTCTGTTTTTAGACTTGCTATTTGTCAGTTATGGTAAATCTGTTAGTAATCAACAGATTTTAAGTGTATTTCCACAATTATCTCTTTCATTTTTGTTGTCAAGCTAATCAAAACCTGTTTCTGGTTGTGTTTCCTGTTGCGTAATTTAACTAAGAACCAGATGTATAAAATCCAGCTGTTACGATTCATTTTCATGTTTATTGAAGGTTTCAGTAAACCAGGTGACTAGAATGTCCAGGCAAAAACATTTATACCACGATGTGGCACATTATTTGCTTGATGCAATGCTTAAAACTGACATTTTAGGAAAGAGTTATCCATTCATTTTACACTATGTGGCACTAAACTGTCTTGTCATCACGACAAAAGCGTAACATTTTTCTTTTATGTGTGCCAACAGCCTTTTTGTTTCTTTAAGTGAGCTGCTTGTGTGTGTGTTTAAGGGTCATGTGGCTGTTTTTCAGTGGAATTATTTTTGTGGTCGGGACTCCTTTAAGACACAGACCGCCTTCCAATCCTTTGAGTGGATAAGAATGGATGTGAGATAGGACAAGGTGACTGGTCCATATCTGTCACATGTTTCACTGTATCCCTCTCTCTCTTACACACACAAACACACTCCCCATTTCCTGCATTGTTCTGTCACTGCTTACGAGACGAGTGCTGATGTGACAGGATGAGGAATAAACTATGCGTGCTCGGATCTCTCTCGGATCCCTGCCCCTTTTCCCTGTTTTCTTTTTCTGTCATCCAGCTGTAAGGAATCTGTTTTTTTCTGTTTTCCTCAGTGTCTTAGGAGCGTCAGATTGCCGTTATGCATTCTTGTGATGACTATGGGTAAGAGTCTATCCGTTGTGGGTTGTGTTGTTATCATCTGGTTTTGAAGTTCTAGTTTGCATTGCTGGAGTTTGTCTATGTGGTGTGTGAGCGTGTTTTACTGTGACTTTGTGATAACCTGCACCAGCTGTTTTCTCAGAGGCAGGAGCTGATTAATCTTTAAAAACATACATAAATTCAGTAGCTACAGTGCAGGAGTCCCCAACCCACTTAATGTTTCACTGTTGATTTAGCATTTAACATTTGGGAGAAACATGGATTTAAATAGGAAACCAGGGCATTGGATTGGAATTTTCAGTCTGTGCTTTTATAGCATCGATCCCGGGAGTATCCCAATTTTTACACCAACGGTTTTGCAGAGGGGAAGATTGTTTGCACTAATAAATATGGATCTCATGGCACTGCATATAAATGCAAGACTATTTTGAGGAAGCTTGGCTTTGTACAGTTGTAAAACTGGAAAGAAGTGAGTTAGCCTGAATCGTTTGCAGGAAATTAAAATATGTTTCCCATGACTGGGAGGCGCTGTAGACAGTCAGCACCAGCTGCAACCGTGTGCCACGACTGCGCAGAAGACAGCGATGTGGTTTAGCTAGTTTGGGATTTCTTCCATTTCGTCCGGCCAAACTTGTGGCACAACTGTTACTAAGCATATTTGTTTAGTTTGAAAGACACCCAGTTGGAACAACGTGACTGAGGGTTCGGTCTTTAAGGAAGCTCATGGAATTTGTGGCCGCACACAGTACACTGTGTTAGTGACTGGTAAAGTCACAACCATCCCTAATATTAAGATATGTTCAAGTTATCTCTGTCTCTCTTTTTCTCAGGCTTTATTCTCAGTGTATTGGATCCCTGCAAACCATCTGTAGCCCTGTATGTTCCTCTTGATTCCTAGCACATTAATAGTATACAGTGTTTTGCTTTAAGGATGAGGATTAGTTGGTGTGTGTTCAGCACCTGCTATACTATGACCAGCAGATGGGGGAGGGGGGCTGGCCGTTTTTCTGCTTTACACATCACCAAGGAAACCGATTCCTAGAATAATATTGGGGGTTCGATATCTACGGTTATTCTGTTCTGTTCTGTCATTCTGTTCAACATGGTTCTCTGTGCTTCTCACCCAAGATGCTTGAAGCAAAGGATGGTGTAGTCTAGCTGTTAAGGTCAACCAATCAGTGGCAGGTTTAAAGCCTCAACGGCCAATCTTTGTGCTCTGGCGCAAAGTACTTGACCCTAGGTTAAATGCCTAGAGAAATATCTAAGGCTTTTCACACTGCACTTAATTCTGGATTACATCTGTTTTAACCCTGGGTTAAGGCGGGGCTTATGGAACTGATGGCTCCAACCCTGGATGCTGATTGGTTAATACAGTATTCCAGCCATGCTAAAATCAGCAATATAGTAACAGTCATCACCGTGCAGCACTGCAGCAGGTTATTTTTGTTGCTTAGTAACGTTCTGTTTTGTCATTTTGACACTTCATGATTTGTAGATTGAATGTTTTTGTCAAATCTGTTTTCTTACTATTTTTTATTATATAGTAACCATTTTTAAAAGCCAGGCACTCACATTATGTCTAATGACACCCTTTAGCCATGACAATATTTACATTATATCCCAGCCAAGTGAACCCAATAAAAATATTATTTTTCAGTGATTAATATTTCTTTTCAATATGTCTTCAACACACCTAATCTAATTTTAACGTCATTGCCAAGATTCATTATACACAGTTAGTTTTCTATGATGAAAATTTACATTTTAACACTTCTTGTCCTTCGCTGCTTTCAAAGCCACACTTATGTGGCTTAATGCTAGCACATCCTCTGTCTTCTGTGCTAATATGAGTTAGTGACAGCCAGACTGTCCTTCCTTTGACCTACTACACACGACAATTCTAATAAGGAATAAAGGTACAGCTGTCATGCCTGTCACATCATGTGTCTTTGTTTTGTGTCTCTGCTATTTAGCCGAATCTTAAAATTGTACTTATAGTAAGAAGTCAACTTAACCACGTGCCATCTGCACTTGTCCCTCACTGTCACAATGTGTATTAAAAAAGTACTTTTAATGTATATCTCCATTCTTTATCAGTTAGGCATATTATTTTGCATCTTATGTACAAAACAGCTGCTTGTGTGGCGTAGTTAATATGACGCTAATGACACTTGTAGTTTAAAGGGTGTAAATGGAATTTCATTTTATAGTGTTTTCCAAATTGCATCCGGCACAGTTAGCCATGTTTGTGTCATTACATGATTTACATCATTTCTGTAGTGAACAGCGCTATCAATAGGCACCGTTTATTCTTGGTGTAAACCCCCACCAATATGTCGATGGGCTGCTGGAGGCCAGTAACATCCCAATCGATATGAGCCTGTGGTTTCAGTGGTATGTGGTTTTCGCTACAGACAGTAAATTGAATGTGCGTGCCAGCAGCGGTGGCATTAGGAATCACTTTTTAGGTTTCTGTTCTCCTGTCACAGCTGGGTGGGGGGTTGGGTAACATGAGGTAATCCCACTCGGAGTCAGACAAAAACACGCATCCGCTGTCAGACCATTCCCTCACAGCAGAAACCTGATCCAGTAACACCCGGGTGTTAGTTAGCGGAACCCTATCGCCCACTCATCTTTATGTCTCTATTTACTTCGTCCTTGCTTCGGTCACATCTGCCTGAATCATACAACTTATTGGATTGTCATCTACGTGAATTGTTTTGAGGATCTGAGGGATTATCTTTGACCAGCTCCCTGCAATGATTCAAAGCTTGTGGATATGTTTGTCATGAAGTAAAGCAGGATTGGTCGCAAGGCTGTTTTGCGGATGCATTTAAAAAATGAATGCTCACTCTCTCCAGTTTAATCTGCCACTGAGTCACAGTGACTCTGGTCTCCATGTGAGGGGATGCAAAATGAGGTCAGTGTGATTTTTCCTAACATGTCAGGGATTCGAAAACATTAAATGTTTGAAGAGTGTGCTTGAGGACATTTCTCGGCAATAGAAATGTCAGAATGCTTTGGATATACTGTACATATATGCTCTGTGAGGGCCCATGTTTAATTTACGCTGTTATTAAAGATACAGTTGCTTTAGGGAGATGTTTTGTTTTAGTCCAGTGGTTCTCTTGAAGATGCTGAGGGTTTCTGTGGCATCTCTAGCAGTGGAACACTAGACATGCCTCAGCTCAGAGTATAGCCTCAATATACCATTTAAAAGTATATATATATATATACCTCAGATGTTATCTTTCAATAAAAACTCATTGTGTCATTGGTTTTATTTTTCCCCAAAAAGCCATATGTGACATAAGCATTTTGTGCCGAATGTGTCTTTAAGAATAGAGGGAAGACAAGCCTTTTTGTTAAGTGCGTGGTGTAGAATATAACAGGTAATTCTACAGTAAATGTTTAGAATAACTCTAGCATTATAAAGCTACCAGCTCCTCTCTGTGGCTCAAACATGTATCCAAGCACTTACGCACATTAATTCAGAGGCAAAAAAGACTGTTAGGCCATCAGCCGTGCTTTCTGTCATTGTAGCTTCGGTTGAAAGTGAATGTGTGTATGGATGCGGAATTTGGGGGAAGGGAAAATTTGAGATATACCATCGACGTGCTTGGCTTGGGAACTGACACATTTGTATATGTGAAGGGGGTTGCATGGTGGATGCTCTCGTTATTTTTTAAATGTCACTGAATAATTTCAGAGGTTATTTGCATTTTTATTATTTTTATTGTGGCCGAGCAGCAATATTTATAATAGATTAAGTATTACAATTTTTCATTTATTTGTGTTTAAAGGTTATAGTATGTCATAATGACATGATGTTTTTGTCAGCACTAAATGATCACTAATAATTTACATTAGATATGATTAAAATATGTGCAATTAGTTAGTGGTTCTAGTGGACAACTAGGGATCTGTAAAATTACTGTTGTCTCGTTTTTAAAAAGGAAAAGCATATGTTCACCGCATGCTGTTGATGCATACTTTAAGTTAGCATGCATCAAACATGGGTGAGCAAGTGGCAAACACAGCACAGTCATTTTAGGCCTGAAAACATTCACTCATACTTTTGTGACTTAATAGTTTGTTATCTCCTTTTATACACAGATCTTTTAAGACTGCCATCTTTTTATTTAATTAAACGTATTTAGAATCACTGTTAGGCTAGGATTAACAAAACAACTCAATATTTATTCAATATTTGGTTAAATATCATTTTTGTTAAAATATCCCATAATGCTTCTAGTTTTCATGTGGATGTGTTATCTCATCATCTGTGCATGCCAAGAAATAACTGCAAAAAAAATCTTATGATCAACCACCACAACTGGTTAGTTGGTCATGAAACGTAAAATGTTAACCTATCCTAGGTCAGCCTAAGCAAAGCGGGCAGAATCATTTTACATTTGGCAGACGCTTTTATCCAAAGCGACTTACATTGCATTATACTATACATTGTTTCTGAGTACGTGCAATCCCTGGGATCGAACCCATGACCTTGGTGTTGTTAACGCCATGCTCTAAACACTGAGCTACAGGAAAGCTGTAGCTCAGCTTTGGATAGTGTTCTGGGACATTTATCTGCTCTGTGTTTAGATTGCTGTGTTGACATTAAATTGTTGGTCATTTACATTGTCGAACAGCCTGGAATTCCAGATTCTGCTGGAAGTCCGCCTGTACCCCTGAGCAGATCCTCTGGGTGAGATGTGTCCCTCATAACCAGAGATTCAACTTGGTTCCCACCCTTCCCAAAATGATTACTAGGTTACAAGCGTCAAAAAAATGTCTCCCCGTTTCCTAAAAACTCAATCCTCCATCCTCCCACACTCTAATAACAGGGGACGTCCATATTTTACTTGCTTTGGAGACATTTACAGAGCTCACTTTGTGTAGCATTTTTGCTACAAGCCAAAAATAACCCCAGCTGTAATTTTGAGTCAGCTCCTGTTGAGTCTGAGTGTAACATTTCCTCCATCTGTAGAAATCTCCCAGTGAAAAATTTACTCAACACTGAAAAATTGCACCACTTTTATAGGCAAGATATTAATACAAAAATCGAATCAAGTTGGCATTTAGTCAAGGATCCAGTTTATGCCATTCTCATTCTTTACGTCTGTGTTAATATAATAGTTGGTGCCTATTTAGCAAAGCACTACTTGTAAAAAAAAAAAAAATCATATAATTGAAGCACATATTTTGTGCCCACATTTACACCATTATTTGATGTGGTAATTCTTTCACTGAAGCGGGACTCAAACAATACAGACCGCAGGAATGTTTAGATTACTGCACTGCTGGTTATTTCCTTTTTTGAGTTCCAGATAAACTCATACGCAGCAATTGATATTAAACACAAATACGGAAACAGCATGCATAGAGTTTATTAATAAAATCAGTGCAAAAAAAACAGTGAAGATCTTGTGAGCAGACATCAGTCGGGCAGGATCTTGTGTTTGGCACTGAGCTGAGACAAAATGTTGTTGGAGACTAGGTGCTGAAGATCTGCCTCATATATTAGGAGGGAGTTTGAGTGTGTGGAGGCCGAGTTCAGTCAGAGTGCAATGCTGAAGGAAGCCAAATGGGAAATGCCAGACTCATAGCAGCTTTTATTAATTATGACTGCTGCTTATCAAGTGCGACTGTAATGTAATTCTACTTTTGCATTTGTGCATTTAACACATAATATTACTGTATGGTGTGTTCTGAGTATACAGTTTGTTATTCATCTTCTGTTGGAATCGAACCCATGACCTTGGGTTTATAAAGTGTTATATAAAGTCTATAAAGTGTTTGGTATGTTTTTTTTCCGTTTCCTGTGGACAGTTCCCTTTTAACGGATGTTTTATTAAGCATGAGAAATTTAGTTTTTAGTTCAGCTGATTCGCTTATGTTTGTACTTTGTGCACCATTTGTCCCATTTAACAAAGCATGATAATATTCAGGTTGCAGAGGTGAGAACAGTAGCCTTGTGCCTATAAAACATTTTCATAATGAAAGGCAGGAAATGCAACACATTTCCTGTGTAAAGGACAAACAGTGGAGTCTGTCTCATTCCGGCATGTTCAACAGACCCGGGCACACCAATCTGCCGTGCCACAAAAGCTCTGACCATGACATCGCTTAACAACAGTAAATTCTCCCAATCTGTGCTCTTTCCTATGATAATCCCTAGCACACAAAATACATTGTTGTGCCTGTGACTTGCTAAAGCTCGATATAAATGCAACAGGGTTAAGAATTTAAAGAGATAGTTCAAAAAATTTTCTTAGGTCACTAGTATAACCTTATTTAAAGATGAGGCAGTTCGCAGAATGTCTAAGCTGCTCTTTTCCACAGCTGCGGTCACCATCCTCCATCAGATGCACACGCTTACAGGCACTCACACACATATCTCAGAGAGACTAATGGGGTCATAGCTGGAAGGCCCAGAAGAAGCCAGTCCCAACGTGGTGCTTTATGCACTGAATGCATTTGTGTAGAGGTGCACAGATCTGTGGAATTGTAGCAGCTGTTGGGTACATTGGCAGATGTACTCAGTCTACAAGTGAAACTAGTGATCACACGAGAGGGTTGATTAGGTTTTTTTTAGTCGAAAACTGTTCACTTCACTATAATTTTATTGTTTTTTTGGATTCATGTGAAGTATTTTTAATATTTTTTAGGTTCTAGATGTTTCCTCCTTGCTTTTAGGGAAATAAAATTGGTGCTTTTCCATTTTTACTGCTTTTGATGTCACACCTCATGCATTGGCAAGAGAGTTAGTAAGGGCTAATGGGACTGTGTGCCGACAACCAATCAGAGTTGTCAAGACATTGTATTCCTGTGGCTCCACAGTAATTAGTCACATTTATGGTTCAGGCGATTGGCTTAGAAACTTAGTTTAGAAACAGGCCAAAACGGAGTATCCAGAATATTCTGTTAATATTGCATATACGTAATGCTATAATCGTAAGTGCTCTTAAACTATACAGATACGGATACTGTGGAACCATTTTGGGTTTGTGGTTTATGGATGAACAAATAACGTGATGGTCAAATAAGAAAAACGCTTATTTTAAAGCTGCAATCCATACCTTTTTTTTTTTTAAAAGTTAAAAAAAACATGTATTGTGGCTTTAATCATTATGAAATACCACAAATATTCTGCTAAACGCCACTGGAAAACTTTCATGCAGTACAAACACTGAAGATCAACACTCTGTTTTAAGTTCTGGTTCAGACTTCAAAGCGTTCAAAGTTTTGAACGTTCCTCCCTGACTCTGATATTTATAACTTTCTATCACAAGACATCTTGCTTTCATCAGGTGACAGTTTAGAAGGTTTGGCCGGAAGCCTCTGAGCGCTGATTTCATTCCACAGTGATTATTCTTTGTACATTTCAAAATAAACAGTATTGAGACCGAATTGATAGATTTTTTACACATAGGCTAAAAGAGGCTGGGCGTGACGTGACGTGGGCAGAAGTAAAATGAGATAATCGCGTTGGCTCGGCATCTAAAAATACAGGAGGTTTATGGAAGCAAAGAGCTGTCAGGGTGTAATTTATGAGGGCCATGCATAATTGGGGGGGTTGTATACTTTTATTTCAGACCTGCTCTGGGGGGTAGAAATAATACCAAAAGGACAAGGAAGAAGCTGCTGTGCTGCCCTTTAACTAGATGGATTCCAGGTCAGAGGTTCTGTCGTAAGTCAGGCGTGAAACACACAAGAATACAGAACTGAGAGTAGTAACGAAATAGAAAATGTTGCAAAAGCATTACAATGCAAATATGCTGTGTCAGCCTTTATAGACGTAACGCACCTTGTTGCTTTTACTATTCCCAAATATTCATGTAGTACAAATATTCCATGTAGTCAATCAAAGCAACAGAATGAAAAAGGCTGTTAAGAAGTTTTGGGTCAAATAAAGACACACTGCAGGACGTTTTAACTACCCATGAGCTAAACTGATAAGCTTAGTAATAGACACATTTTTTGTGTTAAACATTTAGATTACAATTTAAATATTTCAACAATTAAGTTAACATGTCGTTTTAAAACAGTGTTTAATTGGCCGGTTGGCCCAGTCCTATTAAAATAATACGACTCGCCTCACTTCCTGTTTGTGCTGCAATGATGTGTACTGTTCTATAATTCCCCACAAAACCCATTTTCAGATTTCAACATTTATGCAGTTTGATTTCTCCTGGGCTCAGCGTTTCAATTGACTTAATCTCTGCTTAATGTAACAAAACAGGTGAGTCTGTATCTTTCGCTTACTCACAGTTTTTGTGAAGTACAAACACTTGATGTTTTGGTGGTGGAATATCTTTATTTGGGCATATTAAGGTGCTCTTCCAGTTACACCACTGGGTGTAAGAAACTTGTGTGGCTGGATTGGGTGGTTCTGTGGGATTCGGGCGTGGTGGTGTGTTTTGAGGTACGCACCACCACGTAAACACAAGGCTGGGTGGGTATATGAGTGGCCATCCAGTACTACAATTTCACTCTATTCAATGAATATCTGAATCGGAACTCAAGCCTGTGAGATGTTCTAAGGGTGGAGAACATGAGATTTGCAAATGCTTGGCAGTGATGATGACCATGTTTCAACTCTTTGTTCGTGTGAGTAGTTGAGACATGCAGCAACAATTTTAATGCATTTTTAAAAAATTGGACGTCGTCTGATGCCACCACAAAGCATTTGCCTCATGGATCGAAATGTGAGCACAAAAGAACATCAGACTGATTGTGGAAGTCTGATTGTAGAAGCATCAGACTGTTCTTCAGACTGTCAGAGTTTTGGCGTCACAGCGTGGCTGGAGCAATGAGCGCCACCTCGGGTTAGAAATGGTTCTGCTTTTGACAAGCGTGGCAGATTGATAGTTTTAAAACAATAGACCAATCTGGGGGCGGGATTTACATATGGAAAAGTTTATTGAGTGTGCTTGGGAGTGGAAGCTTGCCAGGTAGATTGATGGTAGTCATAGATAGACATGTCCTATACACAATGTTAATTGCACACTGTCAACAAATGAGGGTTTTAAATAGAAATCATGTCTGTAATAAACCATGACCTGATATCAAGTAGTCAACACGGCTGCATTTCAGCCTCACTCGTTATTTACCCCATGTGCTGTATAATTAGCACAGACAACAAACCCACCCCGCCGTCTTTTAATAAATCACAAGGGCAATTACTTAGCTGTAATACCACAGTAATGTTTTTAGAGGATTTGTTTTTTTTTCTCTTGGTATAAGCACTATTTTTTAAGACTGTTATATAACTGTCTTTATATAACTAGTTGACAGGATATATTTCTAATGTCATGAACTACTGGACGGTTTATATCATTGTATGCGCACAGCTAAATATTTAGACAAAATTACACACAGAAATTGTGCGCTATAAAGATTGGTCTTGTATATGACAAATTTTCTTTTGGTTTAATTTTACAAATGCTCTTTTTAAAGTTGTTGCTAAGAGACGCTGACCGTCAATCTGATATTTGTTTAATATACGTCTCCTTTTGCAACTTATCATTATGGTTGTTGCTGTTAACCATAATAAACCTTTAGTCAATGTTCCACTTATGTTCTTCCTCACAGTGAACAGAGTATATGTCAAGCCCGAGCCTCTGTGATGATCTATGATGACACCAGCAAAAAATGGGTGCCAGTCAAACCGGGCCAGCAGGGCTTCAGTCGCATCAACATCTACCACAACACCATCAACAACAGCTTCCGCGTTGTGGGAGTTAAACTGCAGGACCAGCAGGTGGGACATTAACATGGTCCATATGAGGCACAACACAGCTGGAAGAAAAACATGATAGGATCTGAGACACCATAAGCAAACAAATTGTTTACCACACAATGAAAATTTAAAATGTGACTTTTGGTTTCAAAATTTAAAACCAAAAATTTCAAAGAAAATTCCACATTTTCCACATTTCACATTCCACATTTTGATAATGCTATTGGCAAGAAATACAACAGTGTATTTAAAGTTAGCAAGTGTATTTAAATTAAAAAAATATTTATATCAAGATTTTTCAAGTCTGTTGGAATAATGCCTTGGAAAACACAGCTGTCATTTACAACTGCATTATATTTTTATATAACAAACTATGTGTTATTTTACATTTTATCTAAGCTTTTAGCTTTTATAGACAAAACAGTAATATCATAAATTAACAGTTTGTTCATACAGTTTGTTCATACAGTAACTTCGTCCTGGGCTTCTTTCAGGTGGTCATAAACTACTCCATTGTGAAAGGTCTGAAGTATAACCAGGCCACGCCAACTTTTCACCAGTGGCGTGATGCGCGGCAGGTTTATGGGCTGAACTTTGCCAGCAAAGAAGAGGCCACCACCTTCTCCACGGCCATGCTATTCGCTCTCAACGTACTGAGCTCTCAGGATGCAGGTAAGACAACTGGCATAATCTTAACCTGCCATAATGATTAAGATATTTTACATTTATGCATTTGGCAGACGCCTTTCTCCAAAGCGACTTACATTGCATTATACTATACGTTGTTTCTGAGTATGTGCAATCCCTGGGATCGAACCCATGACCTTGGCATTGTTAACACCATGCTCTAACCACTGAGCTACAGGAAATCATTTAAAGAAGGAATTCAATAGTTCCTTAAAAATTCGGTGATCATTTACATACCCTCATGTCATTCCAGACCCGGAAGTTCTTTAGGTTCATGTTGGAGTATGGTAATTGTATGAAAAGCAGCAGAGTGACAATTTCTGAGCGAGTTCTGAGCAATAAGAAAAGTTTGGGTTTGGAACAATATAGAAAAAGTAAATGATGGCAAAATTTTAATTATTTGGGTGAGTGGTCCCTTTAAATTGAAGTTTCTCTATGACAGCTGTCCCACTCTATACTACGCTTCTATGAGAGCTTTTATAGGTAATTGTGGAAGGTGTGAGTTTTAAACCTACATTGGTTGTGTCACTTGGATTACATCTGTGATTTATAATCTGTTTTAAGAGTTTAGGTTTATATGACATGCTACTTCAGTCACCCTATAATCAGTTATCAAACTTGCAAAATAGCACCTGTGCCATTACACAGTTCTGCTTTTGGCTCATGATATCTCACATGAAGTCTTTGGTCTTATGATTTTGTGGGCGTTTTATGTTTGGTTTCATAGGAGGGAGCACAAATTTTTCTGATAATGACTGATAAGTAGATTTAGGTCTGTGGACCACGTTATAATTCCATATTTACCACAACTGCAGCCATACAGCCTGCTATAGTAAAATATAGCAAAAGAATCGGAAATGGAAAGCACACTCTCTCTCTCTCACACAGACACTGGCACACACAGAGGCCTGTCGTCAGTGCTATCCCATTACTGAATTAATCAAGTATTTTCACAACTGAACAGCTAGCTTAGTGTTGTGGACAAATTACCGCCTCAGATTTGCATTAACCTCAGGGGAAATTAACGGTCTGTTGTCAGTTGTTTTGTACTTGATTTAATATATCATATTTGTAATATATAGTATTAATATTATCCAATATTGTTTACTGTTGATTATGATTATGATCTTTTATCTCACTCATTTCTCTGTCATATGTGTTGGAATTTGGACCTCGCTCTCAGTGGATTTTGTTTCAAAATAATTTAATGTGTTTGTTGACCTACAATACATTTTCTCCAAGTAGTGGTCTAGTTTTTGTCAAAAATATTTGACATGTAAAACTATAATCAATACAGTATTGTTTGACAAAAAACCACCCCCTGTCTATTTAATGTTTATGTAAATGTTGTTGTTTGGAGCTAAGAGGGACCTTTTAGTGTAGTGTAACTCTTAATTTACACGGCTTCTCTTGTTTCAGTCTGCTACTACTTATAAGATGCATGTGGGGGGGGGGGTCTTCTGCCATTGGTGTTCAACCCTGTTTAAAATATCCATGGAGCCGAACTGTCTCAGGACACTGGTGTCGCATATTTGCCGCGTTTTAGGGTGGGGAGATTTGAACGGTTCTTAGAAGTTCAGTTCACACATCACACACAGACGATAAGAAGAGCTTGCGTTCACCTGACTGAACTAACCTGTCTGGACTGTTATTACCAGTTCCTACCTGATAGTGGAGCTACAACAGCACAATTATAAATATCTGTAGACAGAGGGCTGTGGTGCTATGCTGGGACAAGAGTTTTCCCCGGGGCCAATCAGACGGGTCAGCTCCACAATAATTCAACTCAGAAGTAAGTATTGTTGAGGGGGAAATACTTAGGCATTTACTTGTATGGGTTGTTAATGGGATGTAAAGGCACAGATGGATTGTTGAGTGTCCTTGATGGGCTTGAGGTTGTGGAAGCTGCTTAATGCTTTTTGGCTCTGTGCCTGTCAGAGACTCGTGGTGTGAACCATGTGCTGGTGTGTGTGTGTGTGTGAGGTTAAATGAAGAGGAGGGTGTGATGTGTGTGTCATGACTATTTTGAACAGATATCATTAGAGACAGACTGATGTGGCTTCAATGATTTCAGACATTCAGAGAGGATCAACTTATTATTATTGTAAATGAATGTAAATCTGCTAGTGGTTTTATTTTTTTTAATGTGAATTTTTAATTTTAAAAAATATTTTCTTGGATATGGATCGGCACACTACTGGCATAAATTGTTGATTTATTGTTCTGTTTTGTTTAATATATTGCAGAGGTATTACTAACACTCAAAGTTTAATCAAGGACATTTATTAAAACTCCTAAAACAAATAATGTATTTGCCATTGCAGAGGTATTTTGATTTTTAAGGTATGAAAATAAAACATTATATGTAGAGTGTCGTTTTTATTGACAGTGTTTGCCAGTGAAGGTAATATGCATTATAGCTCGATTCATCAAACAAAATACTGGATACCTGAGAGGGTCCACACAGCCAATCAGATCACAGATTTATTGTCACGTACTTTTGATTATCCCAGTGTACAGTCTTTCTGCTTAATGAACATAGTGTGTGTGTCTGTGTGTTTGTGTTACATGCAGCCACCACATGATGTAGTATGTACACTATAAATATGAACTACTATTTAATCACAAAATTACGGATATTGTATATATTGTTGATTGAGGGCTGATACTTGACACCCTCAAAGTGTCAGTTTTTTGGATAACAGGTACATGTTAGTCAATCTATAGTTTAAATCGTATTTTAGAAGGAGAGATTTTATTTTTAAGCACGTAAATACACCTTTGCTCTGTATCAAAATTGCCAGCCATTAAGTTCATGCATTTAGCACAAATTGTCGTCAAGAGCTAGCAGGGGACATTTATGTTTATCTCTGATAATGATTTTTTTTATCTTTAGCTTTCCCCCCTCTTAAGGCCCCTGAAGTATTTGATCCTGTACTACAATACCACCAGGGCCTCCGCATGTGACTTGAGGGGCACTTTAAACTTAGAGTGCATTCATTTATATAGTGGGACCCATGCATTAGAACACTCTGACTGCAGCTGTTAATCAGTGTGTGAGAGCAATGCAGCAAGAGATTCAGTCACCCTTATGAAATATCTCACAGTGTGCGGTGCATTGGCAGAACGTGGGCCGCAGTAGAGATGGATGTTTGTACTGGAGTATTATAACTGCTTAAATGCATTTTATTACCCCAGTGCACAGTGGGAGAAAATTCATATCGAGCATAATGGTTGTATTTTTATTAACCCAAAACACAGACTTTTATTTTGTTTGGAAAGTACCAATGAAAAAGATACTCTGCCGTCAACCCCTAGTGGAAGGATCAGCCCCAGATATGTTGTTTTATGATTGTCATATTAAGTGTTATGTGCATGATAATATTGTTTAAGCTATGTCAAGATAATATTGTAATGTTAAATCTTAGTATCCTTTTAGTGTCACGCTATTTCAGTGTTCGAAAATATGTGGAGCAATGTCTCACTTTACTGGTAAAATAAATATGGTTCATGCATTACCCAGCATGCCCAGCAGAGTTTGGAACTGTGGTTTTATGGCCTTAAAAATTGATGGTCATAAATGATCTCTTTACATGGGGTTGGAAATTTTCCCCACTTGTGAGACAGTTCTCTTAGTTACCTCTGTAGAGTCTCGCATTATTATCTGCTTATATTTTTGTTACTCAGTAATAACAACAAATAAAACAAATGGAGACATACTTTGATTGAAAGCACAGGAAGGAGTTAGAATGTATAATGTTTAAAATGCTAACATGTATTTGGTATATATTTTCTGGTATTTGGTATATAGTATTCATATATTGTAGTTATATATAGTAATATATTGTAGTTATATATAGTAATATATTGTAATTATATACAGTAATTCATTTCAGTGTAGTTATATATCATGTCTGTAATATAATGTTCATTTTGGAACAGATGATATGGGACCATCTGCTCCAGGCAGGACCTCAGGTGAAGTCCATGTTTGGGACAGTGTGTGAAATGTTGTGTTCCACTTACACTCTTGAGTTGCCTGAGGGACGTGCTTGTTTAGTTCTGCTGCAGTTAGTCAGATTGTTTGTAGTAATGACTTAAACCTCTTCTGCTTGTGAATGTAGAAACACCATGACCACATAATTATTCAGTTTTCATTTGAAAAAATGATTATTCAGCATATGACGTTTGGCTCCTTTAATCATCTCAAAGAAACAGATTATTTAATCATTAAATGTGGGTGCAGATTCACCACCATCGGCTTCATCCGCGGTGTATCTGCAGCCCACAAATGCTGATCCAAAAGTGTTCAGTCTCATTTATCAAGCTTTTTCACTCAGTCAGCACTAATTGTTCAAACATAAGCAGCATACATACCTCTCAAACTTAAATAAATAAAGCTGAACTGTAAGTTTTGAATGTGCTCTGGAGAGTTGGCAGAGTTTATGATATTCTGCAGTGCTGCTGGAATATTAGTTTGCCTGAGGTTTAAATGCCCTTTGGTTACAACATCATTATGTAAAATACTGGATACATAAACACGGTCAGTAATGATGTAAACAGTCATCGTCGTAGTAACCTGAGAGCTATGTTTACCATTATTAGCAGAGCACCTTCACACTCACTAACAGGTTTAACAGAAAGATTGTGATGGTCTTATGATTATTGTGCTTTATCCGCTAGTAATGAGGTGTTGAATCATTTTTGGCATCTTGGAAATGAGGGCTGTTGTGACTTGACTTTATTGTTTAGTTGTTTTGGCATCATTTTGTACTGTAAAACTGTTTCTTTGCCTCATGCAGGATTTATATGACTGTCTGGTATCAAGGTATCAAATTATAGCATATCAAGGCAGTTGCACAGTTTACACAGTTGCTAGGAGACACAAAACAATGAACAATTGAATTGCTTAAAGCGTTTGTGAAATGCTTTTTGTTTTCTGCTTGTGCTTTAAGGTCCAGCACCACATCGTCAGAATGGACCGGTGACGGACGACACAGAGGCTCAGAGGAGGTGTGGACCCTCTTTAATGATGTTTACTTCCTCTGAGTCACATTAAGTAGCTTTTAACATTACACACTGGTCTGAATTACAAAATCAAAATAGACTATTAATGGGATATTTCATATGCAGTGACAAATATAAGCCATTCGTAGGATGATTCTTAGACTCTATAGTACTATCTAAACATCCCAACACTGCAGCACTGGCTCAACTAGATTTGTTTTGGGCAGAACTATCTGTTTGTCAGCCAATGAAAGACAGAGAAAGTAATCCATCAGGAATTTTGTTATTTTTCGTAATTATTTTTTGTTTTTTTTGAGGCGCAGAAATGGCACACTTCCCGTTAGAAGCCGATGTATTTTTGATCTTTCTATCTGTGTCAGTCTGTGAATGTTTAGTGTATTACTGTTCCAGAAATGACTCATTAAACCATTGGCTTTGAACTAAATGTCAGCATTTTTATTCACTTCACAAATTTGCTGGCATGGGTATTGGAAACACATGTCTTGTGGCTGTCAAAACAAAGGCTGTTCAGATGGGGTTCTGCCTTCTAGTGGTCAGATAAAGAGCTGCAGTATCAGGAAGAAAGCTTTGGTGGTTTGTTTAACAGATTGCTTGTTTAACTTTGTTTTTGACACAAGTTATCATGTGCATCTAGGCAAATGATGGACCAGCATCAGATGCAGATGGAAAGAGAACGAAGAACTTCTGGCTCTGCAGGTAGATTAAAGATACCACACCTCAGGAAAACGTTCTAAGATTACATACTGGCCAATTAACGCGCTTCACACACTCGCACTCATTATACCACTGGCTAATGAACTCTACAGACTTCATTATCTGCATAGAAAACAGCTTCCTTGTACAAAGTGTACACATCTTAGCTCCGCCAGAATATCATATTTTACACCAAAACTCCAAAAAAGAAAAGCATAGAAATACAAAATTATATTTTGCTTAAATAAATATGAAGGCTTTAAAGACGTTTTTGGGGACCAAAATAATACACATTGCCAAAGTAACAAAAAAATATTATTTAAATTGCACAATATTTATACATCACAGAAGTATTTGTTAAATGAATACACTATTACAATACTCTCTAACGTATTGTTCATGAAAGGCACTTGTGCACAGTCTCTTTTCATTGGATTTTGAGGTAAAATGTGATCTAGACAGATTCGCTCATTTGCACTCTTCAGTTAACACTCGTACAACATGCTCTAAAAATATACATCATGTGTTTTGCTCATATGACATTTCATCCTTTCGGTTTCCTTATACTTTGATGCTTAATTTTCATCACTCTCTTTTTGTTTGTCATTTGTTTGTCACTTCCTGTTTCTGTGTTTCTTAGTCTCTACCCTTCAGTTTAAAGTGTCACCATCTGCGCCTGACTCCGAAACGATTTCGCATGACCTCAGACAATATCGGGCTAACACTCTTCCCCCTTCCTATGCTCACCCTAACCCCACAACACCTTCCTCGCACACCACCTGTTCCTTTTCCCAGGAACGAGAGGGTGGCTATCGCATGATGGACTCGCCTCAAAAAAAGGCCCAAATTTCCACCTCCCTGGCTTCTGCTTTCTCTCCCGTGCAGCCGGGAGTGACTCCTCCCCCTCGCAACATCAAGCAAATTCCTCTTTCCCCTCCATCTGCCCCCCACCTCCAGGATTCGACTTCCAAGTATGCCACATGGTCCACTGCCCATGTGTTTGCACCTTTACCTGCTGCATCACCTCCTGTTATAATGGCAGTGCCTGTTAAGCAGCCCTACCCTCAGCCAGTTCTACCTGTCGCCCTCCCTCTAACGGCCCTCAACGGCCCTACCTGTGGTCCCAAAGCACCCGCTAACACATTTGAAACTGTGACATACCACCAGCAGTCCTCCAATGGCCAACCAGAGGAATACCATCCGTACCAAAACCCTCCTATGCTGGCCACCTCGCACTGCCCCTTGCCCCCTCTCATTGGCCAGCCTGTTCAAAGCCATGCCCCCCACCTGCAGATTGCCTCCTCCCTCCACCCACAGCAGCCATACCAGACCACGCCCTCATTCGACACCACGCCCATTCTGTCTGAGAGGGCCACACCCAAGACGTCTCCCTCACCTGTTTATCAGAATGCCACAGCACCCATAAGTAAGTACTTCAGATAGCACCCTAGCTGCCACCCTGCTGCCCTGTCCTACCTCCCCCACCCCCAGCCTGCACATTTGGTTCACAGGGTTATCCAGCTCAGAACAGATTTTACACAACTGTCCAGCAGAACTGGGTTGATTACATTATAACAGTTGAATGCCTTTGAAACAGTGCTTTAATTGTACTGAGGCCAGTTGCAAATACTGGCCCATCAGCATTGTCAGTAAGCCTGCTGACTTTTGTGTATGTTGTCATTTCAGCTCATTTGATTAAAGAGCAGCTGCCTCGCTGTCTTTGTTCTGAACAGAGAATGCAAACTCTAAGATTTTGAAGGAAACATTCATCTACATCTCAGTGGGGTTTTTGAGTGTTTGCTTAAATGTGATTTGTCAATTTTCTTTTGTCAATTTGCTATTGGTGAGTCACACTTTAAACTAACCCTACATTCCACATCTATCTTTTTCTTACTTAACTGTAGCTTTATCTCCTTGCAGAACTTTCAGGTAATGTGTGTAAATGTCTCAGTGTTGAAGCTTAGGTTGTTCCCCAAAACAGGCTCTGTAGAACTAACAGAACTTTGCTGTTTGTAAGCATCCTGACAAACCCAACACAGTGACATTGGCACAACAATGTGTTAGGGCGGAAATCTTAGTTTGAGTGACCCGTGTCAGACAGGGTGAGTGTTTGGAGTCATTTTTTTTCCAGTGGCACAGAAATGGCACACCTCACCTTTAAGTCAGCAAAACTGTTTTCCATTACAGTGTTCTTGTGTTCAAAGCATTTCTGCTTTAGCATTTAGGAAGTTTATAGCAGCGTTAGCATTATATATTTACATTATATACGTTAACATATAATAGGACAGCTGTTCCTTTTTCTTTTCTTTCGGCAGGTGCTCCTGTTCCACCAGGTCTTATGCTCTCATCCACCCCTCCCATTCAGCCCCCTACCTCAGCATCCATGGCTGGTCCACCAGCCCCTCCACCACCTCCTGGGCCTCCACCACCTGGACCTCCACCACCTGGACCTCCACCACCAGGACCTCCACCACCAGGGCCACCACTACCTGCCACAGCGCCCCCTCCCGCTCCACCTCCACTGCCGGCTGGTGGAGGTTCTGCTCCGTCAGGACTGGCTGCAGCTCTTGCAGGGGCCAAGCTGCGCAAAGTGCAGCGGGTGAGTGTCGTGTGCTGAGGTTCATCTGATGAGCATGTTGCATTGTTTTCCACATAGCACTGGTATTATTTTATAAGTTCAAAGTAACGACGGAACTCTTGTCCCTTTAAAGACCAAAGCATAAAAGTCGATAAGATTTCTAAAACACAAAAGAATCACCTTAATATTTACATTGTAGCGTAATGATGCAAGTTCCCCCCTAATGTGTTTAAATGAACCTACCATGTTCATCTCTCCAGCCTGAGGAGATCAGCAGCAAGAGTGATGCCAGCCGCTCAAGTGGTGGCAGTGGAGGAGGTGGAGAAGGTCTCATGCAGGAGATGAACGCCCTTTTAGCACGGAGGTCAGACCTAATCCATTTCCTGTTTGTTTTTTATTACCATTTTCCCATATTTATTTGTGGCTACTTTGAGTAATAAACACTGTCTTTTTGTTTTAAAGGAGGAAGGCCTCAGAGAAACCAGAGGAGAGTCAAAATGTATGTCTGAACGCACTGTAAATTATTAGTGTTCTGTGCAACCATATTGTCATTATGTAAATCCATATTAATCCACACTTCATTCACACTGGTTTGACTTGCCTTTCAGGAAGAGTCCAGTGGTTCCCCCTCATCTTCCTCTCGTGGTTCAGGCCCACAAAATTCAGCAGGTGTCTGTTTTGTTACTGTTTTGTTAAGAGTTTACTTGTTAGTCACCACAAAAACAGGTTTCTTTAATATTCTTAATAAAAGTTACATTTTGGTTGATTAAGCTTTATCTCCTAAAACTGTTGCAGTGGTACCAGTAAAATATTTTTGTACATTTTAAACCCCATAATGATAAGCCTAAAGGCTTTGTAGAAGCACATATGTTTGATGTATGAGTTGACACATGGAGTGTGTCAAGGAAACCAAAGAACTCATTTTAAAAATGTTGCTGTCAGATCCAGTCAAGAAGCCATGGGAACGAGCGAACTCTTCAGAGAAGTCCTCAGCTTTGTCAAGGTACATTTTTGACAGGTTTACGATATGGTTACGATTTACTGTTTATTCAGTTCTTTGTCTCCCAGCTGTTTGTCTCCCACTAATGTTTAATGTTTCTCGTTATTTTACAACATTTGGTTCTTTTCAAACAGAAATGTGGTCTCTGTGGAGCCATTCCTTGATTGATTGCATCAGTGAAGTGTTTGAAACGCCTGATTTTATGGTTTAATGCATGTGCGAGTAAAGGTCTCAGTTGCGAATGATGACAATCAGGAAAAAAAGCCCAGGGCAACACAAGCATACAATGACCTTAGTCCAAAGCAAGCAGGTTTTGCTTGCTCTCTGACAACCAAAAGATGTAGGCTGTGTGTTTTGTGTAAGCTGACATTGAGTGTTTGTGTAAACACAGAAACTGGCCTCAAAGCTGATCTCTTTAAAAAACTGAGATAGCATCAGAAAGCAATGTTAAAGTTTAAAACTTGAAACAGAAAGGTTCGATTTTTCCAGCGAACAAAAACGCTAATTTCAGACTTTTGATCATTTCCACTGAGATTATTGTATCCAAATGTTTACAATTGTCACTGTACAGGGTGAAACCTGCAGGAGGTGCCAGTGACGGAGAGTCGTTGGACTTTGACAGAATGAAACAGGTATGTTTAGAATATCCTCCAGATGGCTTAATATTCAGGTTTTTCATGTATTGAGTTATACAAAAGAAAATGGGGGCGAACCGGTTTTCTGACAGTGATTAAATCTTTTTCTTTTTAAAGGAGATCTTGGAGGAGGTCGTTCGAGAGTTGCAGAAAGTAAAAGAAGAAATAATTGATGGTACGTTTAGAAAAGCATACGTTTAGTTATTTGTTGATATCTTCTCAGCTTCTGAATCTCTTCATTCGTCTTTCTTCTAGCCATAAGAAGGGAACTGCTAAGAATCGGTTCCACATAGTCTTCTGAAATGTCAATTACAACGGCTGACGACGGCTGAAGGTTCGAGGAAGTACAGAAAAGCGCGCGCAAAAAAATTCTCGCATCATGTCTGCAACATTGCGGAAAAGTTGCTGTTCAGTTGCAGAAATGTTGTGCAGAAACGAGGCATTACTGAGGAAAAGGAAAACAGAAATGAGGGATTAGAGTGAGTAATTTAATAAATGGACGAGCGAATTAATGAGCAGATGGAGATTTAGACCTGTACACTGAATTTCCTGTTTTCTTCTGAATGAACGTTACGAGACGGTCCACTGTGCAGCTTGCTGCTCCCGATCTTTCAAGTCTTAAAGTCAAGAAGTTGGAAACGAATGAAAATATTTTTGTTTTCTAAGTTTATACTGTTTTGTTTTATTGGTCACTGTTATTATTGTTAAAAATTGTATTATATTAAATGAGAGAGATGCAAAGTTGCACGACAATTATTGTCAGCATTTTATATTTTATATTACTGTTTATTATATTACTTATTTGGTTTAAACAAGTACGGACAGCACACTTTTTTTTCTTGTGGCCAATTCAGAATTTTGGTTAACATTTGAACATGATTTGAAGGTATGACGTAATATATAGACAAGCTCAAAACATGGAAATAGAAATACATACAACAAAGTAAGACGAGTTATTAGTATTTGGCGAGTTGTTCTTATCTTACTATGTATCCTGGTTTAATTAGTTTTAGCCTGGTTTTAAAAGTTGACATTTGGCAGAACTGACATTAACTCGGTAATGAATCAAACTGTGAACATTAAGTCTGTCATATGGTGAGATTAATGATGGAATTAAAAAACATTTGAAAGCTTTTCCCCACAAGTCCTTTAAAGGTCTCTGAATATTTGTTTACATGGCAACCAGCCATCTCTATTTGCAAAATTCATCATTCAGCCATAATTTAACTTTAAGCTACTGCAATTACATTTATTGATATACAGTGTGACCAACGAATATACAGTGCATACAACAAAATATGAAACACAAAGATTTCCACCTATGCAACAGCGCAAAATACAATTAAATATTCAGTTCTCAAAAAACGCTATTGAAAATACATTGCAATTTTCCTTAAACACGTTTAAGCAGCACTTCCATTTTCAGGTACATCTGAGGCCCTATACTTCTGAGCTTCTCGGTCGTTAGATGTTGACCAAAATATTACTGGAGGTTACAGATGAGTTACAGAAGTTACAGATGAGCAAGATGATGTAAAAATAACTGCTAGGTTGTGTGCATTTCCCATTACATGAAAAATGTATACCATGGGAGGTCTAAAACACCTATATGAGGTCTAAAACATCTATATGAGGTCTAAAACGTGCGTTTACGTTTTAGTTTGAGATGAAATTGTGGTTAGCTGGGCTTTGATACACCCCAACAACATTTGGTTATAATTCATGTAACATTGTCCTAAATGCAGGCAATGTATAGATCTATAGGACAGATCTGTATGAGGAAGTGGTTGCTTGTGACAATGAGTGTTTGCAGGTGCAGTTAGCTGTTACAGGATCACCACGTGAAGGGCTTTGTTCCCACGCAACCGCTTATAGTCTGCAAGTGCCAATTATGTATTAATTACAGGTTTTTATTTTTTTCTAGCACTTTGCGTAAATACTTTGTGCCGTGTTTGGGTAGTTCAGTAATCAGATTTATTCTGTTTTGCTGAGTTTGTATTGTCTCTTGATTCTGGCGTAGGGTCCAACGCTGTCGTCAAATACAAAGTCCCACAGCACTCGTATCCAGGAAGTGTGTTGAGGCAGCGAGTCGTAATATTCGGACGCAATTCTCTTGACCTGTAAAATGAGAGAGCCCCATAAACAACAAGTGAAAATATTATTTGGTGCTGGTAGAGTAAGTGCTAATGATGTGCTTTCGGTAACACAATATCTGAACGCAGCAACTGTGTAAAACTGGGTGGAGCAGTGGTCAGTTCGTCATCTACAATTATATCATACTTGTTTAAACATTAACATGACAAAACAATGCTTAACCCAGTTTACAGACGCCTCTGGGACTCTTTCTAGGTGTATCACGAAATCTGGATGATCTATAAGCTATTAAAACAATGAAACACTGTCAAAATTAATAAAGGTCATTACATCACCATGACATTTCCACTCAAGCTCAAGCTAAAAACAAATAAATCCACGGCAACATTAAAAATCTAATTTCCTTCTGACCTTTGTGTATTTGTTTAGTTGACATTGTGTAGGTGTTACTGTAGCTCAGCTGGTAGAACAGCGAGTTAACGTAAAGGTTGTGGGTTTGATGCTTAGGGAACACACATTGACAAAATGTATAACAAATCTACCGTAAATTGCTTTGGATAAAAGTATCTGCCAAATGCATCAATGTGAATGTACCTCCATAAAAGCCTCTTATATGAGCAAGAAAAACAAGGCAGCAGGGAACAATTAAAGTAAATTACAAATTCTGAGATACAGCCATGAGCCCTGCTGAGAAGACCAGCTTAGGCCAGTATGAATTTCAGTGTGAATAAGTTGATTAGTCTTGATTTGGATAGCTAATCAGAACCTCTGCTTTTCACAAACAAAGCCAAGTTAGTAAAGCAAAGCGTGTCTTGCAGGTTTAACCTCCAACGGAAACACCAGCCCACCTGAATCCCAAAAACAAAACAAACCGGCCTTTTCAGGAAAATAACCTCTTACCTCAGGCAATTTGCTGCCAGGAATGCTGGGGAAGTCATGGTGCTCCATGTGGTAGCCAACATTAAAGGTTATGTAGTTGAGAGGGCCGTAATAAGAATAGGTTTCATGACCTTTGAAGAACATATAGTGCTCAGCAATGAAGTGTCCAGAGATGGGGTGCAGGCCCATGCACAGTATAGAACCAGCGATGAGGTACACAATAGGCTTCAGACCCCAAAAGTAGTAGATGATGATGTCTACTACAAACTGCACGACTGCATTGGCCATCTCCATCCTGGTCACAGGCTTGGGGTTCACGATCAAGGGGCGGAGCGCATAAAATAATGGCTGGAGAAAGAGCCAAACCACCTTCCTTAGGGGGGTGCAGAAGAACCAGCCCTCGAGGTCAGTAGGAATGTCGACGTCCAAGCCATCTCCTCCAAGATAACGATGGTGATCGATGTGGTACTTCTTGAAGGAGGCTGAATAGGGCAAGCCGATGGGCAGATTGGCAAACATGGCAAACCAACGGTTCCAACGCGCCTGTTTGTTCCCAAATGCCACGTTGTGTGAAATGTCATGGATGGCTAGAGTCAGAGAGTGATTGATGCAGCCCCCAAATGCGTATGCCCAAAACAACACCCACTTCCAAGAGAGGTCTTGGACCAAGTAACATGCCAGGAGCTGGGTGACTACCATGCCTGAGACGACCCACTTTAGCTGGGGGTCGTGGCCCATCAAAGATTTGATTTCTGGATACTTTGCTGTAAAGAAAGAACATGTGAAGAACATAACCAATCATTTAATGTTCAGCAGACAAATTTGTGTACCCTGCATACACTGTATACTGTAAATATTAGAAAAAACACAATTCTAGATACCACAAGTATATAACAGCTATAATTAGCCCTATATTACTGGCAGAAGTGAAGTAATCTGTAAAAAGAGCTCTTTTTACAGATTACAGTTATATCACAGAATCTCACTGTAGTATTGTTCAAGGATTTGATGATGTACTCTCATTAACGCAAAAAACAGCACTAATAAAATTAAGCCCTAACATCCTAATTACAACTTAAGATAATTGCATCACTCTTAAAGGTGATTATCTTCACGCTTATTTCGATATTTCTAAGTGTATTGTTATGGTTTTTAAAAAATGCATTGTTGTGCGGTAAAGAATGGTAGTATTTATACTAATAAACATAAATTTTAGTTTATGTTGCTAATGGTAACCTAACAAAACAGATTAAGGCAATATGTTTTGTAGGAAGTTAACCAATTACGAAACGCTCCCACAAGGAATCGATTCCCCTGATGATGTGCTGTTTTTTAATTAGCAGAATTGTTTGTCCTGCAGGTTTTCTCTGTAGACGTCATTCAACTAAACATCTAAACATAGATTCTGCAGCAAAGCCGAACAGACACCACTTTCACCTGCATATTTGCATGTCACCAACACACACAAATGCGACAACACTTCATCATGTGATTTGCATAATGTCTGTATGCAAACTGTGCTTAATGGTGGGTTTTCTGCTCCAAAAATATTTGATTCCTTATTTTATGGTTACATATTTGTATCATATTTGTTATTCGCCAAGGACTAATACAGTAACACTCAATCACAGTAATGCAGGAGAAATATGGCCAGGCTTAGTCTTCGTTCGAACAAACATGAGCCATACTATATGTCTGTGTAGTCTGTGTATTTGTTTTGCCTTTACATTTTACATATTGGTCAAATGAATGACTTTCACATAAGCACAGCTGTGCCTGTGACAACACTAATATTATTATTATTATTATTATTATTATTATTGTGTGTAATTTCTCGCCCCCTGAGTCTTTGCTGTTTTCTGCAGAACATAATCACACCTATAATAGGGCTCAGTGTGTCATGAAAACACACAAACAAGTTTATTAAGTGTTATTGTTTCTGCATAAGGATTGTGAGGGTAAGCAATATGAATTAGGCAGTGGTATGATACAGTGCGTTTTTAAACGCTGGCCAAGCTCATCTGTGTAATGAGGAACCAGATGCAACAAAGAGCGTAAATACAATTACCCCAAACTTCACTGGCAAATTCTAAAAGAAACGAATGCTTTGGTGTTACCACCACTGGGTCTAAAAGATACATAACAGTAATTTATATCAAACTGATCTGCTGATTTACATCAGGTAACCTGTAGATCCAAGATCTGTGTCAAAACAGAAGCAAGAACAGCTTACAGAAACAAAAAATCAGTAACTGGTTGCATCAAAAACATCAGCGATAATGCAATTATAATTTTTAACTATAGATTAAAGGTAATTTTACCCTGAAATGGTAATTTATATGCTTTATCACCACACTCTTGGATTCTTCATCAGTTATTAAAGTGACTCATAATGTACTGCAAAATTCTTCCCTGTAAAGGGTTTGTAGATATTTTACACACAAATACCATCTGTAAATAATGCATAGCAATTATTTGTCTAAAGATTATACACTATTAATATTTGAAGAGCTTGAGGTGTTAAACTACACATGCAAGTTTACAATTTTGTGAGAGTGTTTTTTGCACAGATGGAGATAAAGAATTACACAAAAACCAAACTAGCAATGTAAGACAAATGTAATACACACCATGAAGCAATATTAAAATCTAAAGAGGGCCAATTTGTGGTTCCCCATTTACTGTATATGTAAATACTAAAACATTTTCAGTCTTGCAGTTACTACATGTTGTGAAGTTTGTGTAATCTTCAAGTTGTTCGCGTAAATTTGTTTATGGGCTAACTAAATTTATGACATAACTAAAGAGTGACACGTCGTATTTTCTCAATACAGCTTATGTCATCGAATGTCTCATATAGCTATGCAAGTCCCAATGCTATTGCAAAGTTAAACAGACAAGCCTGGAATAAGTTTACACAAAATTATCATCCCCTGAAGCAACTGTCTGATAGATTGTCAAAATATAAAGTAGGTCTCAATTACACGAGCTCAAGTGAGGGTAGTGAATAATGAGGGAAAATATACAGATCTCGATAACAAAGCATGTAAATAACGAATAACAAAATAATTATGCACTTTCCCTCTTCATACCGAAATTATAACCCAAAGCCATTTTCATTTAGATGTGTCTTTACAATTATGGACTTAGCATTTCGTAATGTAGCCTATTTTGATCTCAATTACATACACGTGAGAGTATATTGGTGCTACGTGGAAGTAAATAAGGAGAGAATATAGTTAATAAACAGCAACATAAAAACAATTAAACAGGAATATATTGATTCTGTACGTATTCCCACTTCTACATCTACCCACACAACACGCGCTAGCACGCGCACACTCTTCCGGGGAAAGTCATCAGTCATGGTACTTTTTCTAACTTTCACAATTTTATATTTGTCGAAGAAAATATGATCTGGCACTAAAATGTCAACTTAATTGTCCGTATCTCGCTATATAATTACTGACACTGTATAAAGTGACGGTCTATACGGCAGTCTACACTTAGCCACTTAAGATTAAAGTTATTTTTTACATACACTTCAGTTTAATCAACTTTGCCAGCACAACCAATAAATCTAGACAACAAGGTCAAATGTTATAATTAAATAACGTTAAACAAATACGTTTACAATTTAAACCAATCGGCTTGCCAAAACATGTAACTTCTAAAGCTGTTTTGACACATAACCCTCGAATATAGTCAGTCCTCCGTCGAAGTTTCTAGCTACAATTTAATTCAGTCTTACCTAATATTTCTTTTCTTCTCCATGTGTGCGGCTGCTCATTATAGACCCATTCAAAGTCCCAGCGTCCACCTGTTTTCCCCATTTTACACCTCTGCTGCTGGTGTAATGATCTCAGGTGAGTTTGCCTTACTAGACTCGTTTCGGACACGCCCTCGATAAGAGACGCTGCAAGGTGTGCCAAGAGTAACTAACTTAACCGAAACCTTAACCAAGAAACGATCAAAATTTGGTCCCAGTATCGTCGTCAGTAAACCTAAATAGTTACACACATGCAATTCACTTCTACCCAGCAACAAATAATTTCCAACAGACGAGGAAATACCGTTACCTGTGGAATGTTTTGAAATATGATTTAAATGATAATGTGGTACTATGTGTAATGTAAATCATATATTTTAAAATGTAACTTTAATGTATCGACTTAAACCTTTCGGCAGTGCTCAGTTTGACAATCTTGTCATTTCAGCTGACCACACGGTGGTGCAATTTTCTACAACAAATAAAGAATTTGACAAAAAAGAAAATAGCAAAAACAAAATTCTGACATTGTAATTTGAAACGTTGGTGAAAGAGTCCCATGGTTTCCAGAAAACTTTAAAGAAAAAGAACAACAAAGGGTACAAAAGTACGGTGTACTGTATTTTAACAATGGCATAAGAACAAGAGGCATTACGTAATGTTTGCACTCAGAAAAAGTACAATAAAAATCATTTACATAAAGTCCAGTGCGTTTAAAGCATTGTGTGTTTTAATCAATTTGTTCCAAAAGAGTTATGTATGTAACTTGACGTCCTTTATAAAATGCAAAAATATGATACAATAAATAACTGCATGATATATTGTTCTTTACTTTCCAAATAATGATTCTGAACATCAAATTTTCACCATTTGGGAAGAATGAGGTCAAATTAAGACCCCGATCTCGCGAGATTTTGTGCGCCTGATCCTCAGGCAGTCAGTGAACAGGAGTCAGTCAATGTGGGACGGAGTTTGTTAGAGGGGAAGGAGGGGAGTGTGGGTTGTTGACTTGACACCGGGGTTGCTTTAATACAGTTTTGAGAGCAAAAATGGCGTCAGGCGAAACACTGTATATTGAAACCGACGGCTCTGAGATGCCGGCGGAGATAGTTGAGTTGCATGAGATCGAAGTGGAAACAATTGAGACTACAGTGGTCGGTGGAGACGATGACGAGCACCAGCCGATGATCGCACTGCAGCCTCTAGTTACTGACGACCCTAACCATGTAAACCATCAGGAGGTTATTTTGGTGCAAACTCGAGAGGAGGTCGTGGGCTGCGACGATTCAGAACTTCAGGCAGACGACAGTTTTGAGGACCAGATCCTCATTCCCGTCCCCGTTCCGGTGGCAGAAGAGGAGTATATTGAGCAGACTTTAGTTACCGTGTCTGGCAAGAACCCGTCGGGTCGGATGAAGAAAGGTGGCGGGAAAAGAGTGGTGAAAAGGAGCTTATTAAATTCTGCCGAGGCAAGCGGACGAAAATGGGAGCAGAAGCAAGTGCAGATCAAAACATTGGAGGGGGAGTTTTCTGTCACGATGTGGGCATCGGGTAAGTTTGGACAGAGATTCAGATCTAGTGCTTTGTTCACAAGGCCTCGTGTGGGCCTGTTGTTGTTGATTCCGTATAAAGTTGCCCGATCGCCTGGTGTCAGGAACGATATTCGAAACATAAATTCAATAAGGATAGTGATCCCGGTCTAAATGTTTTTGTTTTGATGGGAAGCCATGTTTTAAGTGTGGATGGGCGCCGCCATATTCCTCCAGACCAGTATGGCGGCGGCCCCGAAAGATGGCGCGGGTATGAGCGGGGAAAGATGGCGGAGAGAGGCGCTGTGAGTCCGCCTCGCTGCTGCAGGCCGCAATGGCGCAGCTTTGTATGAAGAAGGGGAGGGACCGCAGCCAAGTCACACGATCTGCTTGCCTGCAAACTTCAGCAGGCTCACAACGTGTCCTGCTCTCAATAAACAAATGTTACCGTGTATTTAAATGTTACAACGGAGGAGTTCAGAAACATCTAACGTTTTTGTGCTGTTGAAAGAACATTCTTTGTTTAGCTAGACATGACGGGGTGAATTTCATTATCACATGTACTTGTCATTATTGAATAGCCTTCAAATAATTTAGGACCATTAGGAAACCTACATCGATACGCGTACCGAGAAATGCGCATAATCATTTTATTAAAAAATGGCATAATTGTATTAAGGAAATATTATTTATTTTATTATTGTACTTCGATACTGTTTGTAAACAACCCACGAAGAAATGCACATTCCATTAAAAAAAATAAATGCGTTCGCACATTGAGTTTAAATAATCTTAAATATTTTGCTTTATAAAATGGATAGTTCCGGTCGGTGAATTATGATCGGTTGAGCTGCTTTCGAAGCCCCATTACACTAGTATCACTGCGCCATGCGTCTGTTTGGCTGATATCAATTTTTTTTCGTTTCTGTGTTTGTTTTATGAAACCTTGCTAGATATATGAAATACATTTTAAATAAAACAATAAGCTCGATGAAGCCCAGTAAATTAAGCACAGCCGAGGGGGTTTAAAACCTTAATTCTTAATACAAATTTTTATATAGGTGAGGAAAATCCAATTATTTTTTTAGCGTTTAATTAATTTTGATTTAATTAGCTTGCACTCAGTTGATGCAGTGCTCAAAGACTGAAAGTGTTTTGTTTGTCATACAGATAAATTACACGTGACTTGTTTTGACTGTTTACAGTTGTTGACTTTGTCATCCGTGCATGTAGTTTGTGTTTGCTGTAGTTCTCCTTGATGTTCTTTAACTCATAATGAATACAGGGTGTGAATTAGATTATAAGATTAACTATTTCAACTGTTGTGTCTGTTAAGCATCTCATCTTGTGCTTTGTTTTGTACAGATGATAAAAAGGATGTTGATAATGAGACTGTGGTGGAGGAACAGATCGTTGGAGAGAACTCTCCGCCAGACTACTCGGAGTACATGACGGGAAAGAAACTGCCCCCTGGTGGTATACCTGGCATTGACCTGTCAGACCCCAAACAGCTGGCAGAGTTTGCAAGGTTGGTTAATGCAGCCAATAGCAGTAATTTTACACTATTTATGGCCGTTAAGAGTTTTACGGTAGGCTCTTAACAGGGCATAAATTGCATTTTTAAAACCTGTTGTGCCCAATAAACAATTTAATTTGTTGCATATGCACTTATGCAGTGATTATTAGTTTAGCCTGACTGGATCTACCTGGTAATAAAAATGGTAATTCTCCAAATATGTAATTTGCTTTCTCATTTTCAAGAGTCAATACCTAGTATTATAGAAACAAATTGTAGTTTTGGGTATTTTATTTTAAATATTTGTAATTTGTCAATGCTGATTTAAATGTCTGGTGCAGTAGAATAAAATAACTGCATTTTGTCTGTGATTGTATGTATGTACTTTTATGTCAACTTGCAGTACTGGTATTGACGCTGTTTTTTTTCATAATACAGAATGAAGCCGAGGAAAATAAAGGAAGATGACTCTCCAAGAACGATAGCGTGTCCCCACAAAGTGAGTTGCCTGGTTTTACTTACATTTGTTGTAACCTCTAATTGTGCCACCCTAGTTTAAATGAGAATGTTCTTGCTACTTTACATAGTGGACATGCGAGTGCAATGCAATCATCTTTTGTCTTATAGGGTTGCACAAAAATGTTCAGAGACAACTCTGCAATGAGAAAGCACTTGCACACCCACGGGCCGCGGGTTCATGTCTGCGCTGAATGTGGGAAAGCGTTTGTAGAAAGTTCCAAGCTAAAACGACATCAGTTGGTTCATACTGGTGAAAAGCCTTTCCAGGTAAGATCCAGCTGTTAACTTGAGCGATTGACGAGTTGGTCGCCCAAAATTTGAATTATCAACATCAATGTAATTTTTGGTCATTTCTATATTCTAATAATTTACCACCTTTTCCTTTTCAGTGCACATTTGAAGGTTGTGGTAAGCGCTTCTCATTGGACTTTAACTTGCGCACTCACGTGCGGATTCACACTGGAGACAGACCCTACGTTTGCCCGTTTGATGGCTGTAACAAGAAGTTTGCTCAGTCCACCAACCTGAAGTCTCATATTTTAACACACGCAAAAGCTAAAAACAATCAGTGAGTTGTTTATTAAAGACTCAATCTGACAACAGCTTCCCAAGCTCCAGTACCCACTTTGTATGTTGTTTCTAAAACCGTTTTTTCTAAGAGAATCTCCGCGCACATTTTGATGGGAATTAAAATGTGGACCCGACACCTCACCGTCACCTTCTCATGGCGTAGATCTGAATCATTTGCAAAACCTCTCAGTTATTCATTTGAAGATTGATTTTGGACCCTCATTTACATGCTCATTATCCAGAGTCCAAAGAAGCGAATTTTTCATCCGTGTGTATTTCTACCAGTTTGCATAGACAAAGACTGCTTTTTAGACGTCTTCAAAGTGTGCATATTGTACACTTTTTAGAGCATAGAGCCGTCACAGTGTATGTGCGTGCGCGTGTGTGTCGTCCCTGAGACTTAAAACCTGTGAGTGCTTTTCTTCAAGGAGAATAAAATGCAGTTCAGCTTTCTCAGTGTAAATAGGGCTTTTCTTTGTGAGAGGTACCCTGTGCAGGTATCTCATTTTGTATACCTGTTCTGTACAAAATGTTTTGAAATCATGTAGATAATAGAGATGTTGATTAGAGTGTTTAACCAATTAAAGCCGTTTTATCCAGCTTCAGGAAGTACAATGATATACACATGCCTTCTTTTGTAATACAATAACAATCTTCTCAGTATGTGAAAAGATACTTTTCCTTAGAATTCTTTATTTAATGATATGGAATAAAGCTAAACTCCCCTGTTCTGTTGTAGAGCGTTCTATGATAATGTTGTGTGCAATTTTTTGATTTTTAAAACACACGGGTTTATACATTAGTTTTACGGTTTAATTTTTTGGCAACCTGATCTTCTGAATGGCACTAAACATAAAATTGGACATTGGAAATAGTGGGAACTCTGGTGTAACACCAACATACAATAGCTATAAAAGTATTTTTGGACTTCATTTCATAGCATTAAATCACAAAGATTGGATTTGGCAAAACTGATGTGAAATTTATTCGAATTTAATATGACACACCTAACCTGACCGGTGCAGCCAGTTTGTTAAACAAGTCGTGTGTATTCAACAGGTTTAATTGATTGCGGTATAAATACAGTTTCCTTAAACGGTGAGTCAGTTTTAGGGCATAAATTACACCTTGAATAAAGAACATTCCAACTGGAGATGGATACCAGATTTTGAATCATTCAGTATTACCTGACGTGCAGTTTGATGAGAAATGGCACACGTGTACATTTAGAAAATGCCGTACTTAAAAATCAAATGACCATCAAGGTGGAGACTGGTGGCAACCACCAAGAGAACTTAAGGCAACTACACAAGGATACCCTGTGCTTTAAAAAAAAACAAGAAAGCTAATGTCTTGTAAACTCAAAATCATTACCATATGAATGGATTATAAAGCTTATGTTCAGAATTGGTACATGCTGATAATATATTACTTAAACCTGATACTGTTAATAAAAATGCATCTAACCTTGCATGCAAAACATGTAGTTATGCATTGTAAAAATTATAAACATGATTTTGAAACGTCAGTTTGTTTTATAAACAGTATAGATTTGTTCCAATACTAAGGCAGATAAAGATTGCTTACAACAATTTCCAATGATCTTATATTGCTCAACACAAAATTGATTTTTCTCAATTTTGACCTACCTCATGTTATTCCAAGCCCATGTGACTGATAACGCAAACCCTATTTTGAACAATGTTCATGTTTAAATTAATCATGGGTTTCAAATTAGACAAGTGTGAGTAAATGATGGGAAACTTTACCCCCTCCCTTCACCCAGTTATAATGTTTGTCTTAAAACCAGGTTAATCCTTATGTGGATTATTTTAAAAGGCAGATATCCACACAGCATCTCTGTAACCAGGGGCACACAAAGGTAGCATTTGTTTCAAAATAAAACTTTATTTGTTCCTATATAGAAAAGATACAACATTGATGTTAAAAATGAATGTACCTTTTAGAGAGAATCCTTGAGGAAATGCATCTTTCAACACAGCAAGTATGATCGGTTACTCAGTTAACTTTCAGTGCACCTTACAATAAAACACTTCACCATACCAACAATTTAGCACAAAATAGGCCATTGGTGTACGCAGCTCCCTTAAGTCATTTGGCTGGCTTCATTACATGCTACATTTAAACCCTGAAACATCTTTCTAAATAAAGGATCTGTTTTAACGGCTTGCAAAGAACTCAAATTTACACAACACAAACTATTGCACTTCAGAGTTGAATTGATCGGTCTCCTGAAACATCGGCATTAAAGATGAGATACATAGTATTTGTATAACAGTATTTGTCACCCTGCGTTTCATGTTTAAAAACAAGATGCCTTTTTCTAAACAGTTGATTGTGGTCTGCACTGGACAGTCACCAGTTCATAACTCTGAGCCAGTTCCTTTGTGAGAATGACTTGAATTACTCACGATCTATGAAATATCAAAGATATAATGCTGTTTAAATGTTTTTAAATGCCGGGTAATGAAAAAGATATCTGCTAAAAAATTTCAGATCTGTGGAAACTGTTGGAACGTTATTTTGCAACCTGACTTAATAGGCAGCGACTCAATCCATCAGAGCTGCGAGAAGAAGGGGGTAGTTGGGCGTCCCCCATCCTGTTACTGGATCCCATGAAGGGGAGGCACAGAAACCCTTTCCTTCAACTTTATCATCCAGGCAACTCAGGTGACATCCGTTAGTTACCTAGAAACAGGAGTGGAAAAACAGTAGTTACCAGTAGTTACACCTTTACGCCTAATGAAGCGTTATATACTAACAACCAATAGGACAGACATTTGGTGTGTTTCAAAAAAAGCTGTCAAATTCAATCTGAAAAAAAAACAAGTGAACATAACGGGTTAAAACTAAGATGATGTTAATAACCGTTATTAACACTTACATCATATAGGCCTTTGCCCTGCAGTTTGTAAAGACGAGGGTTGAGGAATCCTAAGGAAGGCAGACCCTTCAGAAAGCGCTGGTCATTTATAAGAGAAAGAATTCCCCCTACTACTGGAGTTGATGCCTTAGAAAATCAGACAGATGAATATATGATGAATATTGGTCAATGTTTAAAACAGTACATACTATATATATTTACTAACCGAAGTTCCAGAAACCCATGGGACAGGCACACGGTTGGTGACGACCCAGTAATTGTCAGAGAGTGCTGCTAGATCTGGATAGGCTCGTCCGCTGGTGTTAAAATATGACTGTGGTGGTAGAGACTGAACACTTTTCAGATACCGTCCAACCGCACCAACCTATTGTGAAGCAAAAATAAAACAAACAATAGCCTTGTTTACTAAAGGCATTTCTGTCTTCTAAACAGACAGAGATCATGTCATACAGTCACACCACATCCTAAATAAAAAACAAAACAAAAACAACATCTGATCTGACTGAAACATCTAGGAAATCTATTCTTTCATCAAATTGCAAACTAAATATAAAGGTGGTTTGGACCTGTTTTTTAAAATTCAAATTTCATTGTTTTTGCTGTTCACACTACAAAATGATTAGATGTAGATACACAAAAACATTTTTAAATGTTTTGCCGTCTAAATGGCTAAAATGTATGGTTTGTACCTGATAATCAGGCATTGTAAACACATTACTGAAGCCACCCCCACTGATGTAATCCGTGACCTCATAGGTGACTTTAAAAGGATTCTGGAAAGAAGTCCCACCTACTGTGGTCACATAGGGACTAAAATGAAGAGGAAAAGGCCAAGATTAATTTTACACATGATCAACAATATCCGAGTAAACAATATTTTAAGGATCATTACTCCAGACTAGTCAAAATGGAACATCTACCTGGATGCAGGAAAGCTCGGCCTGAAAGTATTTCTTTCTTTGGTTAAGTGTCTACAGCCAGCTCCACTGTCACCTGCACAGTACAAAGAGATCCATGTGAGCATTTCTACAGCAATCTTACCTCAAGGTGAAAAAACAGCGACTAATATTTGATTAGAAACAGAATATCAAAATAAGTTATGATTAATAAATTGGGTAATATTAGGTACATAAACGTTATTTTCTGTCTTCTTACCAGAAGCAAAGAGCATGGAGATCCCTCTGAGGCCCACTTTCATGAACTCAATGTTGATTCGGTTCATATAGGCAGCAGATAGGCTGTCCTCATCATCCCCATAACTGATGGTATGAACCCAAGGCACGGCAGACATGTTGCTGAGGAGCAGCATCCATTGAAGGAACGGCTCTTGGGATTCATGACGACCTAAAACAGAGACCACAGTGATGCTGGTTATTTCTACAAATCTACAAAGTATGAGGCTCCTTTCAGAACCAGATCAGACTACTACTACTAATTCAGTTTTGATTAAATTCAACTAAGTGTAAACACAATCTGAACTAAATCCATCTCATACCTGGATTGGTGAAGACCCATGTAGAAATGTTTGCTCCACTGCTCATGATGTACTCCACGTCTAAACTAGCCTCAATTCCAGCCTTACCACCCCCCTGAGTGCCCACGACCCGTTCGACAGCCGACATGTGTGTGAATCCTCTACCAAACAGACTCATAAACTCAGCCAAGTCCGCAGGGTGGTAGTACTGCTCCAAGAACTAACCAGTGTACAGTCTAAAGTTAGTAAAGACATTCAGCCAACCACCAGCACAGTCCAGAATTCTGTTCATGATGAAACAAATGGCTTTGCCACTGTACATGCAGTCAATAAGCGAAATCTCTATAAATACAAGAGGCATACCTGTGCTACTGCCTGACTGTTGTTTGCGGCAGTGCCTACATCTTTGGCTGTAAGGTTGTAGCGACTCCTGATGACTGAGGGTGTGACACCCAAGTGATATGATGGTTGTCGTACCCCTCCAAAGCCTTTACCGACATCCCTTCCTCGTGGTGGAAAACGATGAAGACCACCCACTAAAAAGACCAAATCATAACAGGTTTCATACAACACAAACAGAACTAGATTAAATACTAAGTTCAATACTAAATAAATGAATGGTTTGAGGATTAGGCTGCTCACCAAAGTCTAGATGCTGGCGCACACCTTCATTGACCGAGTACAGAGAGGTTGATCTCAACAGAGTGTGAGCATCTTTCTTGTAGCGGTGAAATTTAGCACCAGGGAGTAACGCTTCTGCCACCCTGAGATAGACAGATAGATCATAGATCGTTTACCTTCAGTCAACACAACTTAAAGTATATAGCTAAAGCATGTATTTGTGTGAACTGGATTAATTGTTTTTACTGAACAGTCATGGCACACTGGAGAAAGTCCCGAGTTACAACCGTGTGACAGTTTTTGACCCCATGACTCTGGAGCCAATTCAGCACTATTTTCTCGGTCAGCTGCGACGGCTGTACAAGAGCCGCAACTTCTTCCAAGCTCAGAAACTTCCCTAAAAGAAGAAATTAAAGTGAACGAGAATTATACGGTTTCTTTCCTTTTTTTATTATTATGATCATAACAAATAGGAAGCGCATTACCATATTGTGGTGAATCTGGGTCTGACACCAGGTTCAGTAACTCTTTTACGTAATCAACGTTTTGCTGTTTCAATGCAAATGTGAGCTCTACTTCCTCCAAAGGTCGAACACGTTCAACCAGGATCCAGTCCTCAGGGACACTGTATTACATGGTTAAAAGCATGAGGTATAAAGCCACATGGTGAAAAACTGTTTACATATATTGTAATCATTAACAGTAGCTCTCGGGTAAAGACGGTAGGAGTCTATCACATCAAAACAATATAATTTGCGTTTAATAATTATTAAACAGTGGCATTTTTCTTACGAAGCATCTTGATCAGCCTCCAGCAGCTCCCCGCGGACGAGCCAAATAAAGTTTAGGACAAAAACAACAAGCCTGTCGGGAAGAAAATAAAACACACTGTCGCTTTAAGAGCACATACACTGACTGTCCTTGTTGGTTTATTCGAACTAGCCAATTCCTATGGCTTTATATAAAAAAGATTACTTTAAACACGTTTATAAACTCTCGCAGTCAACTAAATAATAAATCGCCTACAACAACACGTTGAAAACACGATAAACCACGAGAACATTAACAACACATTCACAGCTGGTTTGTCCCGACCATATGACCTCGTGAGGTGAACTGTAGACTATGAGATTTAAAAATAAAGCGTTTCTGCAAAAACGACCATTAAATATAACTACTGCAGCATAACACTCCGTAAAGTACATTACTTACCGCATTGTTTTCGCGCTCGGGTACCTTGATATGTGCTGAACACAACACCAATGTCAGGTCTGAAACGATGCATTAATCATGTGACAGTCACGTGATCATCAGCTGATCATTTATTGCGCTCGAGGAAGTTACTTAGCAAGAGTCCATAAATTAAGAAAATGTAAGATTCGACCATCAAAAATGATATTATTTAAAACCGTCATATTTTTATTAATAAATTGACTGCAAACTCAATTCGTAAACTCAATTCAATTCGTAAATGCACATATACAAGCCTTTTATTAACGTTTCTATTAGGTCGATATAGCATTACATAGACATTAAATATCATGTATATATTTAATCCAAAACCATTTACGAATAAGGAAACATTACACAAAATTGTTTTTTTGTAAAAAAAATGTTTTTACAAATCAATAAACAATTGACACAATACTCGAGACATGATTTTAAGTTCTGTACAATGGTATAAATTTATATTAATAAACTGTTAAGGTGGTGCCATTGTAAAAATGCTTCATCTCAACTATGTGATCCAAGATTAAACCCTATTTTAAAACAGACATTTTAAGAAACATAATTTCTTGTGTGAGAACTTGAGCAGTTCGCGGCATATACTGTACCTGTAATGAAATAAAAATGAATTTTGTTACATTCTCTCTTTGATTCCAGACAAAACACAGAAAGTATCACATGTTGAAATAAAGATCATGCATATGCTTGTCCTTATTTTTTATAGCTGACATAGAGAAAAATGGATAGTATTAAGAAAAAAAGGATCTTAATCCCCTTTATTAATCTACATGCCCCCACTGATGAGATACACAGCTGATGGAAGATCACATAACCTGGTAAATACCTTTTGTAACTTTATAGTCCTATTTTCATAGGTTATGTCATACTGTAGATGATTCTATTCCTTCTCAGTCTGGTGCAGCCTGGCCTATGTGGAATATAAAATCAATGGGAAAATGGAAACATCCATCAAAAGATTAATAAATGAGACTGAAAAATAAGGAGCTGAAATAAGCACATGCAGGATATCCTAACTCAATGTGTTGTTGTATGTGGTATATTAATGACCTCTGTACTTAAGCCCCCGATAAAATATGCCAAGACGTGTTGTTTAAATTTTATCTTATATTAATACAGAAATATAGCGATTTTAATTAATCATACACAGTTAAACAAAAACAATGAATGATAGAAGTAAATTATAATAGTGGTAATTAGTCACACGAAATACTTTTGCGTAGTGAAATTGGGCTGTAGGATTTGAGTTTCACAGGATTGTATTAGTTTAGTTTACTTTTAGCCTGTTTTACTTTTATTATCATTATGTGAACTGTAGGTGGCAGTGCGGGAGCGATAATGATGGACGATTGTGCGCTTGATATACTGTAGCAAGAAAATCAACGCTCTTTCAAATATAAATTTAAATCTTAATGAGCTTTAATACGTCTTTGAAGTATTCAGAAACATATACAGCTCACTTATAGAAGCAAATAATTTATCACAATGTCATAATGAAAGGCAGAAACATAACCTAACAACAACCTACCAGATCCGAATTAAATTAAAATGTAATTAGAATAACTATTATTGATTACTATTAGCTCATTTTAAATTTAAATAAGCTTTTTTAAGATCAATTTATGATAGTGACATGACTGCCAAGTTCCTCACTATGCTGTTGGACACGTTACAAATGTTACTGCTTGAGCGTGTTTGCTTGTTGCCGTTAGGGGCGCAGTCTGCACACTGCAAATGGCTTTCATTCCCATGAGCCAGTGTTACTCAGATTCAAGATATTAACACTGTCTAAAGAGCAAAGGGGAGTTTCCAAAGTCATCAAATCCATCCAACTTTGCCATTTTCGGCCAGAGACCACTGAAAATGACTCCCAAAAAGACTGCCGCTCCCTTCCTATGGCTTTCCTTTTGCTTTGGAAACGTTCTTGAGGCAGTGGTACTGGGATCGGTGCAGTACCCCTCCGGCGCGCCTGATAACGGACCCCACTCACATCTGGATGCGCGCAGTCCAGGAGAGACCATCGCGATCTCCTGGAACGACTCAACATCTGTTCATGTTCCATCTTACATGATCTCTCTGTACAGAACTCTATCAGAACTGGACAACAGGGGTATAAACGGCAGCCTGACGCGCTCCAGAAGATATGCCAATACAGTGACCAGCTTCGTGGACCAGGGACAAGGTGGGTGATATTGATCCGGCAAAGACAGAAGTTACATGATGTCTAGTGCCTTATTCGCCGTTGGTATGGATTTTCATACCTTCAAATGGACCGCAAGTCATCTGCAATTCTGATACTGCAACCTGAAATAATTGATTATAAAAGAATGACATAGATCACTGCATACAGTGCTGTAGTTTATAATGACAGCTGACACTTTATGATGATTGATCTCGGTATAATATATGACAGAGTATAACATTTTAGGTAGGATATATTTCATCCATAAATAACGAAATTTACGGAGATCAACGAATTTAATTGATTCTTGCGATATATTTAATGTTTATTATTATTGTTATTATTATTGGCAGATTAGTATGACTACAAATGGATGTCACTTTACATAATCCTAATTTATATGCCCTAATAATAACAACAGTCCGCAGGAAATTTTAAGAACACACTGACTCTGCGTGACTTCGATTCTTAAAAATGGCTATACATATTTTACGTAATGTTAGATTTTATTGTTTGTTTGGAACAATCGCCTTCGCGATGGTATTTTAAATTTTAAAAACGCGTAAAATACCGCACGAGAAATGTGAAGTCAAATGTCTCAAATTCCCAACATCTGTGATAGATCAACTTCACCAGCACCTTAAGCTAAAGTCTCCAAAGCAGAGCACGCGTTTCCCCGACCAGGTGTTGCTGATAAAGATAGAGAAACATTTTAATTTAAAACTCATGTTTAAACAAAGATTTGCACGTAAAATACAGTATTTCCGAAATGCACTGTGTTCACCGCCCAACCATATATATATACATACATACATACATACATACATATATATATATATATATATATGCGACCCAAAGACACATTTTTCTAAAGATTTGCATTATATATATTCTTTTTATTGGAATTAGTTTCTATGGGTTGTTCTTATTAAGTACATATTAACTTTAAATAAGGACTGATGCACTTATTTGCATTGCAATGCACAAAATATTTCCTTACTTTTCTGAAGCCATAAGTCTGAGAGCCCAATTCAGATGCTATATGTATAGGCCCTGCTCTGACAATTATGTCATTGTTTTGCTGGCAGGTGGATGTTAGCTCAGAAGAGAATGTTTTTGTCTACAATCCTCCTTAATTTACCTCACATTTGTACCACGTTCCTTAGGGAAGGGATGAATCAGTGTTTTTAAACCCCTCTTTTGGATTCTTCATTTCTTCTTGCACTCATGTAGCAGAGTTTGTCCAGTTCCCAAACGTTTGGTAGATTCCAAACTGTTTGCAATTACTATTATTCTTAATAATTTACTTGTTTCTCAAAGTAAACAGTCAACATGATATGTCCCGTTCTGGCCTTGAGATTTTGTGCAGCCAGCTCATGTTGGAAGAATCCTCTTCATGTTTACCCCATGAAACTGCGGTCTCTGTATTAGGTTGCATGGTACTCTCCATTTTTGAGCTGGACGTCAAGATGTCAGCAAAGAAGCTTGTTTTACTCTGAGTCTCTCTTAGCAAAGGTTTCTTCTGCATCATCTCAGTCACGGATAGAATCGAGTACGGGATGTGTACTTTGGGCCAGTTTCTTTCTTTAGACAGAAAAGGAGACAGCAACGTCTTGCATTCAAACCTCAAATGTTATGTGAGATTTCGTTCCCTGGAGTTATTTTAAGTTAGCCGTGTAAGTAAGAAAAGGCCAAACCAAGTGCATGGTGGCCACAGAATGCAGAGGTCCATGACCACTTGAAATGTTACCTAACGTTTAATTGTCTATAAGCCACCCACCTTTCAAATTTACTACCTATTCCTTGTGGATATAAAACTTGGCAAGTTTGGGGGGGGTCTTGAAGAGCTAAGCATTTCCAATGTTCTGCCAAACCTTCTCACTCAATCAGTGTAATTAGCAGATGCTGCCAAGGGCCAGGGCAGTCCAACAGGTCAGCCAAATGCTCTCCACCTGTTCTCAGTGAAAGAGCTACACCTCGAATTTCTAGAAATCTTTCGGGGCCCTGAATGTTTTTCTCATTGAGTAGTTGGACTGACAATTTTTATATGGCATGTTTAACAAAAAACCATGTGTTAGACATGTAACTAAATATGCAAGACTGGAGGAGAAAGTGTCTTTAGTGGTAGAGGCTAGTTATAGAATGATATATTGGTCTGGTTGAATAATCAGCTGATATTGGCCATTTTGAGATCATTTAAAGATCAGAAACAGAATATGTTCATTTTATAAATATCTTGCACTCATGTGGCGCACATATATATATATTTATAAATATATATAACATATATATAATAAATAATGAACAGTTCTGTTTTTTATATTTTCATTTCTCTTATACCTTCAGATGATCCATTCCTGGAGATGCACCAGCAGTATACATTTGACGTGTCTGGTCTCTCACGACCAGATGAATTGATGGAGGTGGAGCTACGAGTTCTGAGGAGGCCACCACCTGATGTCTTGAGCTTACTCTCCCATGGTGGGAACCTGTATCGATTACTTCTCCACACCTGTTCTCTCCCAGGATCTTCTCAGCAGCCTCTACTCCTCACCTCCAGGACCATTGATCTCCTAGATACCACTTCAGCCACATGGGATGTGTTTGATGTTGGTGCGAGTGTGAAGACGCACCTCAGGTTGCATAGGAGATCGGAGAGGAACAGGCTCTTATGCTTTAGCATAACTGCGGTTTCAGATTCAAATAATGAGGCGGTGCATCCTTCTCTGCTGGGTCTCAACCACAAGGATCCAAAAACCAATGAAAGGGCCTTGCTCGTGGCCTTTTCCCGGGCACGCAGAAAAGAGAACCTCTTTAGGGAGATCCGTGAGAAGATTAGGGTCATGAAAAGTCATAAATTTCCAAAACCTGCATCGGCCCATAGTACTAAAGAGGGTCATCCCAGACATCGAAGAAGGAGAAGGACAGTGCTGCCAGGACGCTCTGGTGGAGCAGGTGGTGCATTTCCGAGTGGTGGAGGTGGAGGAAAGGGATTCGGAAGGAGGAGAACGCGTTGCAGCAGGAAACCACTTCACGTAAACTTCAAAGAACTGGGTTGGGACGACTGGATTATTGCGCCGTTGGATTATGAAGCGTATCACTGTGAAGGCTTGTGTGACTTTCCATTGCGCTCGCACCTGGAACCGACCAACCATGCCATTATCCAGACACTTATGAACTCCATGGACCCAGAGTCCACCCCTCCGAGCTGTTGTGTTCCTTCCAAACTCAGCCCAATCAGCATCCTGTACATTGACTCTGGAAATAATGTTGTATATAAACAATATGAGGACATGGTGGTGGAGAGCTGTGGGTGCAGGTAGCAGTGTGAGTGTGGGGTTGACATACCCCTCGACTTTATTCAATAGCTGCCTCGTATGAAGAGGCCAAGCACAGCATTGTGGGCAAGACAAACTCAGTCAGCATGCCTAACCTGTGAGAGGGACAGTGTGTAAATGTGTGTCAAGTATATGAATGTTCAATACGCAACAAGCCAGCAGTTTGAAAGCGAACCAGAGCACGTGTGCCAAATGGCTCTTTTAACTAGAGCCCAAATAAACAACACCAAATAAACAATTCCTCAGCTGAAAAATTGATTAAAACATAGAATTACTTTACATGCTGTTTATGTAAACTGAATTGTGGAGTGTTGACGTATTCTTGCAGCAACAGTAAAACCGTTGAGAAGTCAGAACCTGTCAGCAGTGGCACACATCCATAATATATAACATCAAATGTCTAACCATTAAGACAGTCAGTCTATAGGTATTAAAAATGAAAAATTTGATAGCGCCTCTAAAAAGCGTTTCTCTGAGGAGCCAAAACAATCTCGTCACCTTAATCACATGTGACTGACTGAACGGAATTTAGTTCTTTAGACTCCATTATAAAGTTCTAAATAAACAATATGGTTTTCCTTTTAGAGTTTCAGGTGTTTTCAGAATCAAGAGAGAGATTATTGATTAATTGAGCGTGACAGTTCAAAATTGTATATCAAGATAACCCACCAAACCGCCCTATGCTCTCAAGAGTTCAAATCTGGCTTCCTTTCCCCAGCACAGTGTTCGACAGGCCCAGAGGAAAGTCAAATAAACCGGAGTATTGTGGAGCACATCATTTTGTAATTTAACTTGAAAACAACTTAAATTAAGCTATTTTGTATGGATGGGAAAAATAGGCTTTATAACACAAGAATGTCTTGGTAAGACCACAAGAGCTTAGTTGCAGTGTGGTACACGCGTCAAATGTGTGCAAGATAAACGTCATTGCATTGCGTGACCTCTGATCTGGTTCTGTGAAAAGTGTTTTGTTGCCAAAATCAAAAAATGATTGTTTTGTTTTTGACACTAGATTTGGTTTTATGAAAGCCTTTCAACATCCACCTACACTCCGAAGGAAAGGGGATTGTTTGTTTGTTTGATCTAGTGTTTAAAAGATTGGTTTTCCTGATATAAATGTTAGATCTAATGATGCATTTGAATGCAAAAAGAATTGAGAAAAAACAATGGAAGGTAAATAATAATACCTCATGGGCAAAAACGTTCTCAGCTTGTACCCTCGAAAAAGCCGCATCAGTTACAATTCAATAGATTTTCTGGTTTATTCTTGGTGAACTTGTTTCACCATCAATAGAAAAAGGTACAGTTTTGGTCTTCTGATTTCCGTCTGTAGGTGTAACGGTTAATCTCAGTGTCAGGCCAGAAATATTTGTCTGCTTGCTATGTAACATTTTATACTGTCCTCTATGAAGAAATACGAAGCAGATTTTTAATTCATAACAGCTATTGTTTTTTTTCTATTTTGACATTTTTCCATGGTAATTCCATTCAGCCAAGATGGGTCTCACCCTATGAGAACGATGATTACCTATTCTGTCTATGGTGGCATTATGAAGGCCACATTCCTGAATCAAGGGACCACGGCGAAATGAACCAGAACTAAACATATATGCGGTCAAACAAAATAAGATGGCACAACACTAAAGGAAACTTCCTGCGCGGTTTTGTGGAGCGTAATTGTCGTGACCGTTGATTTGGTGAATAAGCATGCGGTTCATTTGTGGATTTTTTGATGAAATGAGTTGCGTATTTTTTGGTAAGCCAAAAAAAAAATTTACAATTATCAAAAGCAGCTGATGCATCCGCAATGTTTCTCCTGTCCTTATTCATATTATGCTTTGAGGGACCGTTTCAGTATTAAACACAGACCATTTCTGTATCTACAGCAAAAACATGAACTTCTTGGATTTAACGAGCCAATGCACAATATTTTTCATGTTAACGTGTTACGCATGCTCGCATAAGTAGCTGCTCCTTTTTGTGCTGCAGATTGAAGGTCTGCATTGAACTGTTTGAAAAGATAAAGAAAGACAGACAAAGCAAAACGAAGCACAGTGAAATAGGATTGGCTCTTCCCTGTCTATTTCAAACTTATGAAAACAAATGAATTTCCTTTGGCCAGGCAGAGACAGTTCAGGCAATATCTCACCCAAGCTCTTTATCTACTTTCATACACTTTTTCAAACGTATGTGCATGCTCTTTAATCTAATTTCTTTTAAGACACTCCAAACAATTTGATTTGCTTCATAAACAGACTTCTATTTTGGAATTTCTTACATTCACTATTGATATGATCATTTATTTCACCACACCTAGCTGTGGGGGGGAATAACATAACAGGAGGCCATTGTTGTATATTTTACACTTTATTCAGTGAGATACAGAGGTTTAAGTAGTGCTGTTGACTGTTTTGTTGTTTTGAGGTCTGGAGGTTATCAGCTTAATCGCTGCACGAGTTACCACAGTTGTGTCTCGCTGTTCCCTAAAGAGCCTCTGGAGACATTTAGTGAAGGAGTTTTAATTTGGCGTTCCAAATGCACTCCAAAAAATGAATGCAATGCCTGCAGGATTTTCATGGTTCAGTAGAGGGGTTTGGCACCCTTTGAATATACATGTTGGTCAGTGCTAAGCAATGTTAACTTCATGACATCTGTTTTACTTTACTGTATATAAGCTGGTAGAAAATAAAATATGTTGCTTCAAGAAAGACAAGAAAACAGGTGAGATGAAACAAAGCTACGACTGTTTTTTTTATTGGAACAAAGGCTTAAAATGTAAGTGTAAATTATTGTGCACATGCCCAAGTGCTCTCCTTAATTTAATGCATTTAGTGTTATGTATTTATCGTACTGCGAAAATGAAAAAAAAACCAAGAATAATGTCTTCAGTCTCCAAAACTGAGGGAAAATGTTTTGTTAATGACTTTTTATTGTAAATGCACTGTGTATGTATGTATACTGTCAGATAAGGAAGTGTACATAATTTAATTGTAAATTATATGTAAACAGCAATATATTGCTTCTTTGTTTTGTCTGGACATATTGTTTATCAGTTTATGTAAAAATATATAAAAAAACAAATATAAACTGGAAATTTTAAAGTAAACTCAATAAGCATCTTTCCTAATATTTTAATTTTTTGTATGGATTATTTTATTGAAAAGAATTCATTATGTAAAAAAACACTCCTGCAACAAGTCATCTTTCCCAGACTTTCACATGAAAGTGAACCCTCAGTGACTGTCTGACTCACCCACGGTTCCAAAATCATTATTGGGTTTGCATTTTGTCTCATTTTTTTGCCAGCAAGTATTCCAAAAGATTCCAGGTGATTCTAAATTCCACAAAACAGAGTGGGTTAAGGTATTGTCCAGTACTGGTAGGGGGGGCGTGCGCCATTGTGTGCTGAACTCCAGGAAACACTAATGTGTGTGCAGGGTCCCTGTGGAGGTTTTTAAAAAGGAATGACTTTGTGCCCCACCATTCAGCACATGTCCAGAAAAGGTTATGATGCAACACCAAGTGGATGAGCCGAATCATCCATCACTTTTATTACAATTCCTCCAATATTTAAAAAGGAGTGAAAGAAATAACTTATTCAAAGACTGTCTGTTAATCTATTTTTGATGGATAGGATAACTGTTCTGAAGTTACTAATATTTCCTTTGTTGAGTCTACAGATACCGCGGTAATAAACTATATCAAAGAGTTATTAGGGACAGTCGGTGGCCCCTCACCAAGTACATTTTTTCAGGGGTGATTTTAAATTAGCACTGACCCCTGAATATTTGAACAACTGCCTGGAGACTGCTCCATGACAAGAGGGGATACAATTTTTCTCTAAGAGAGAGATCTTTTTTAAAAGTATTTCTTTTTTGTGTTAGATCGTGTGACAAACACATTCAAGACCAAAAAAAGAAAATCAGTGTCCTGATTTTGACGTCTCTCCAAATGTCTTTTCCTGAGAGCCATTTTGGCCCAAATAAACCTGATTCAAGGGGGAAAAAAGATAGTTTAGGATGGAGGATGAGTCTGGGTGTAGTGATCCAAATGGTTTCTTGATAATTGTGAAAAATACAATCATGAGAATCTATATAATGGCTATAAAAAGCTTTAAAGAGTTGAGGTGAAATATCACTGCTATGCAGCCGGTATGTCTCAGTGACCAGATACACCTGAAGATTTATTTGTTTCATTGTAGTTACTGAACTTGTAACTGTTAAGTTTGAAAATAAACCGAAATGAAGTCAATGTCTTTTCCAAACATTTGGGCATATGTTATTTTACAAAGCTTTTCCAGAACTAGGAATCAGCCTGCCAAAGATTGTCAGAACTTAAGTAATTATAAAATGTGCGCAAATATATACATAGACACGATCATCTCCTTAATATAGCTGGATGCAAAGGCAGTTCCTTTGATCAGGTTTGGCTGCAATGTCTGTAAGTCACATTAATGAAGGCACTTTGTTTTCACACTATGATTTTAATGTAAATGCTGCATTGACGCAGCTCTGAATCCCGTTCACAGTATCAATGCAATGATGGGCCACTATGGGGGACAACTCTGGCTCTCTGTAAGTTACACAACCTGCAAAACATGTTCAATACCCCCCGAGAGCAGCTTGTGGGATGGGATGAGGCACTGTTTGCTTTTCTTACACTCACAGTTTTGTGTCATTGAAGGGGAATGTGGGACCCGTAACATATAGGAAATAGCGAATTTGCGCCACTATAAGATAATAGAACAATGTGATCCATAAGTAAAATGACTACTAGTAAAAAAGCACTAATAGGTCTGTATGTATGCAAATTTTCAAGTCTGGATCACATCAATTAATGTTCGGTTGGTACGAAACTTGGGAGGGAAGGGCAAACGGAGTAACTGTCTAAACAAAACACAAAGACCAGGGGAAAAGAATATGATGTATTGCAGATGATATTTGGCAGGAAAATACCAGAATATCTCTGGAATGATTCTATATCACCACAAGAGAACCCAAACCACTCCGGAGACGTAAAACAGTAAAGCTTGTTTGCTTTGCCACAATTCAATCCACCCGGGCAGGATTACTCCATTTCCTCCTGTGAACTAGCCCTGCCTCCTGGTTTAAATCAAGGATAAGCAAATTAAGGGGCTTTGTCATTCTTTTTGAGAAGTCTGGAAAGGAAGATTAAAGAGACCTGGGCTTACATAGAGAGTCCCAACCCTGAGAGGGAAAGGGGAACCGTATCAGCTGGAAATATTTACAGAGCCGCTCTGCAAAAAGATGCGTCAATCACTGCCGTACTGGTCCACCTACAGACCATCTTGGTGCTGTAGAAGATAGATTTCAAATCGCTGGACCAAAGTTGGTGAAGAGGATCTGTGTTCGACCACGGTCTCATCCAAGTTAAATCTGAGTTCTGGAATACATAATGGATATTCTATCTGCTATTGTTAAGGCCAGACACTGAGTATCACAGAACAGAATATGAGAGTTTTGATGTTTAATTAAATTGACTGAGCATGTTTGAAGACTGAATAATATAATGGGCCCCTGGGCTATTGAGGTAAACTGTCAAAATATTTCGCTTGGTAAACCTCATGAAACCATGCAAGGGGAGAAGCCTACAGCCGGGTTTTCTTGTAAGAGGTCCCTCTTTGGCTCCTTCATTTACCATTTAACAAACTCTTGGGATACGTCTGCAGCCAAGTTGGGGCCAAAAGAATCCAAATGGATCTCAAGCTAAGAGAATAGCAGCTTAAGAGGTAAAACAGTATTCCAGAGTCCCTGTAATGCCGTCTGGAAAATAAAAACGATCCATTCACGAGTGACAGGGCTAATGTTGAGGTTCATTCATATGGAGACAGCTGCAAATATACATAACTTTCTGCCTTATGCTGAGGTACAGCATGAGATCCATTAAAATTCATAATTTTGTGGTTCCTTAAGGTTCCAGGTCATTGCGGAAACTATAACATTTGACCCTTACAGGCATTTCCTGGTTTCCTGCCATATTAACACAATTACTTTTCCAGCAGAAATGAATTTACATGTAAGTGGTTCTGCTCATTAAACATTCTATTAAAAAGCCAAAAACATTAACAAATGAAACTACCAATAACTATAATGCTACATTTAAATGCTATTTATTTCCCCTAACAAATGGAATCCACAAAAAATCCTGAAATTAGACAATTATATTTCCATGCTATCTTGTAGTTATTATATTACATTTATTTTGCATCTTGCATCTGTCAGACACCTTTTATCCAAAGTAACTTACAGCACATTCGAGATATATATTCAAAATGTTTGTTCCCTGGGAACATTACAGTTACAATTTTTTATGCTTTTTATTTACCAGCTGATGGAATCTATAGCATTCATTTTTATTTATCCCTAATTCTTCCCCTTTTATTTAATAAATATCTTCCATAATATTCTCTTGTCAGATCATTGTTGTAAGTTAGTATTCCCAAGCCTGGTTAAATCATGGTTAACAAAATAACATGTAATTACAGTGTTGCGTAAATGATCAAATGTGTCCTGTCCCAGACCATACTACATATTATGCATTTTTATGCATTGTGTTGATCAAAATACTGTACCTTTTTGTGCTTAAAAACACCACAAACATTTACAATGTCCAGTGGACAGGAAACTTTCAACATTCACAATTCTCTGCAACTAAAACAGCAACTAAAATTTGGAATGATTTTAAACATTTAAAGCAATACACCAAACTTACACCAAAATAACAAAATTAAAAATAAAAAAAATTAAAAATCTGTCCCAAAATTAGTGCAATTTATTAACATAGACCGCAAATCCAAGTTGTGAGCAGCACCCAAAGCATTGCTATTGTATGATGTCAATTGCCTCTTATCTGCTAGTCACAGCGTCCTGACATCATCACAGATCCACTCTGCTGTCATGTTGGCCACTTCCTCTCCTGCATCCAGGACGAATGCGTGTCTGATGCCCCTCTCACAGAGGTGAATGTCCCCTGCAGGGAAGTCCTTTCTGATGTCATGGTAGTACTGCACAGGGCACCAGTGGTCCGTAGCTCCATAGTAAAAAATAAACTAGCAGAAAGAAAAAAATGAAGTTAGTCAAACTTTCCTGAGCTATAGATCCGGGTGATGGCATCAACCTGAGTTGACCCTTTAGGTGTCTTCTCATATTTGAGGTTCACCACTACAATTATGCATCACACTGCGACCAAAACTAACAATAAATACATCACAAGTCCTCTGTGTTTCTCTGACATGTTGAAGAGCGCTACAGTACACGTGTCTTTGATTGGTAAAAACTCTGTCGTTCATGTTGAAGGCACACTCTATAATTTTAAAATAACAGCGATTCCATTTGGTTTACATAAGAACTTGTTCAGTATGTTGTTGCTGCTTCATGTTTCTCAGATGTCGGAAGATGTCAGAAGCAAAAGTCTGTGATAACTGACAACGTGAAGCTCTTAAACAATTCTTTTCTTTGTGGAAAAAAAATGTGTAGGCCTGTCCATCATTTTGTAGTTTACCTTGTACTCAATAACATGTCGAGTGTAAAAGTCTCCTATTAGCCATTCTGCCTGCTTTTGGTCAGTGGTTTGAAAAGTCAAGGGTCATGAAAAATTGATTTCTTTATTATTTTTAGTTGTCCTAAATAAAGATAAATTCATAGTTAAACCTTAAATACAGACTCAAAGTAAGATCCAGTCAGATGTAAAAAGCTGGCGGATGAAACATCAAAGGAGACAATTCATCAGCAAGTTTAAATCTATAAAGCAGAGTATGTTCAATTATAGTGAGCTTAATGTAGGCATACCACACTGACAACTCCACACACCATCCAAGTGGGAAAACCATCAAGGTTCTTTTTATGCTGTTTCAACACAACAAAACATAAGGCAGGCCGACATCAAGACTTCCGTGTTCACCAGCTCCCCTCGGATACCATTATGGGGGCTTGAAGGCTATTTCCTGTGGTTCGGCTACCGTAACCTCTGCTGAATGAAGCCAATAACATCAAGACGCAAAGGCAAAACCACCCCTGTAGATTTCTAAGGGCTATTTATTGGTGAGACCTCCAGAGCTGAACACAACAGAAAGATCAAATTCTCATGTCAACTGCTTTGCATGATTTCTCTGACAAACTGCATAATGTTTGGCCTTTGCCGACGGTACCAGTTAATCGTGATGGGTTCTACATCTGTCGGCCTGATCGATTTCATCACAGCCCGTAAATCTAATAGAAGAGTCAGATGCATGTGGTTTAATGCTGAGAGTGGTTTCAACGTATGACCTCCTGTCTTCACCTTCAGCTTGTTCGGAAGAATATTATTCTAGCATCGCTATTGGCAAGCGCTGCTCGTGAAGCAGATTCGTAAGAACAGCGCATACAGACGAACAGACAACGGTTATCAAAAACACGTCTCAAAGTAAGTGTCTACTTCCGTAATGGAATCTTGGGTGAGCTTGCAGAAAACATTCGACCGGAACGACCGGATGTCCGGAAGTTTTTACGAGGAATGTGAGAAACTTCTTCAAGCAGTAGTCTAAGTGAGTGGAGGGCAGAGGTGCTGGGCATAATCTGAGACAATGACTTTAAATACCTGATTCTTAAAAGTAACAGAGTGAAAGCAGGAAGGATTTCCCCCTTTTAACTGATGACAGATATAGTCCATCAGCTATAAGCAGCCCAGTCCTCCACCCTCACTGCATGTGTATGTCTCTGGTTTGTATCATACCAGCGTGTTGAAAAGGACACCTGCACTTAGGGTGGATTCCTCCGAGCATGCTTTCATTGTGAGAAAGTAAAGGTGGTTTCTGAGGGCATCAGTATGAGGAACTTGTGCTCTGAGACCTTCATTTGTCATGTAATGCTCAGAAATCAGACAGTCGCAAGTTTTCTATGGATATTTTCCAACGTTTTTCTAAAGCTAAAGTCATTTAGCTTATTAAAATGTGCAAGTACAATGTAGAAAAATAGTCCCAAGAAACCCAATTCATCCATTTTTATACCTCACAGTAAAAAACCTATATGTAAAAATGTATATACATATTAAAACTAAATATAATGTATCCATGTGTCAATAGCCAAAAACAGTGCTGTGCTCTCCTGTGGACATAACTACAGTACGTCATTGTTTACGGGCTCTGTCAGAGGATGCTTAACAGGAGCATTTGATTGTTATTATTGAGTTTTGAAAAATGTCTTACAAACTCAAATAATCCTTCTGAATTATGAACTGAAGGAACATGAGGCATAAATGATTACACTGCTGGCTATATTCAACAGTATTTTAAAGTCCTGTTAGGTTCTGCGTTCACCATATTCGGTGTCATACTGGGTCCCGAATGAATTTACATCATACAATGAGTAATCTATACTTTATCTCAGAGTTTAGTCTCAAGTTATTAAGTTTAGAAAAAACTCCACCTCACTCACTCACTAAACCAGGGGTGTGGAACTCCATGAGGGCCACCATCCTGCAGAGTTTAGCTCTAACCCTCATCATACAAACTTGGACAAGCTAATTAACTTCTTAAGGGTTCCTTGAAAATTAAAGGCAGGTGTGTTGAAGCACGCTGGAACTGAACTTTGCAGGGCGGTGGCCCTCAAGAAACCGGGTTTGATAGCCTTGCGCTAAACAGATTACCAGTTTACCTGCACAAATCACGCAAATGACATGTTTTGTATTCAAAACGCTGAATTTCACCCATAGGCGAGTAATTTGCATCCCTGAACATTTGATTGGTTGCCCACTGAAAGTGCATCAGTCTGGGTCTCATCTGCTTTGAACATGTTTAGAGGGTTCCAGATTCTCTTTGATTAACTTCTTTAGTACGTAGGAAATTAAGAAAAGGTGCGTCATTTGTGGGGTATCTGTTCAGTGAAAACAAACAGGCCTCTGGCCATGCATTGGACACAATGCGGTTCACTAGTTTATTTGTGATTTATGTTCATTCTTGCTATTGCTGGTATGCAAATCGGGTGATGTGATGGTTACCTTGCTGAGGTGTTGACGTATGGTTGAGTCGTCTCTTTCTACAACCAGTCTCATTTCTTGGCTTCCCATATACATAGCATTAGCTGTGAGAAAGAGAGTGAGAGTGAGAGAGAGAGAGAGGCAGAAAGCACATGGAATGGTACATTACAAAATTGGAATATATGAGGTAGTCCAAACAGAACTTTGTAAACATTTACGCATAACACAGCAGCCACTGCGAGGTGACTAAACACGGGAAATATCAAAATAAAATACACATCCAAAATCTCAAAGGCCAACGCTCATACAAACACAGAAACAGCATCCAGATCTTCAGGATTACATCTGTTCTTGTTCTCATTTACTGTGGACGTACAAACCGGCTAACAGCTTAATGATGCACAATGATGTCATTGTTTTGAGGCGCGTGCTCTGAGCATTGAAATAAGGTGTGTCATTTGTGCTTCATGCGGCCTCTCTCTGGTTCTCTGACTGCAGGCTTTGCAGAGCAGGCGGTCACTCAAAAAATGACCAAACCAAATACATATGAGGAGAAAAACGTGGACAGGAAAATGGAAAGTAACTGGATGCCTTTGATCTTACATTCCATTCGGTTTTTTGCTCAGGAATGAAGAGATTTTTTAAAAACCATTAAGCGAGGGAAACACATTAATTACATTTATTTGTCATTATGTCCTTGTTAACACATTTTTTAGAAAGACAAAATAATAGCCCCTAATAATACAATTCTGTATTTTGTATTCAATTCTGTGGATTTAACATTTCAACTCAAAAGTACTGAAATAAATACAATAAAATGCTTTAAGCCATTAAGCCTTATAACCTTTAATATAACCTAATATAGCCTTTACAATTAACTGATTTTTGCAAAGCATTATTTCTTTCAAATTGTTTGAGGAGACATAAAAACTTCCCTATTATAAAACTCACCCCTGCACACATTTACACACAAACTCAAGAGATTCACGAGACTGACACGATAACCCTGAAAACTATTCGGAGACTGATCCTGATCTTGCCGTACTGTACATTTACGTTAATGTCCCTTCTCATCCGGTCATTCGTCACAGCTCGTGATGGTGAACCCTCGACTGCGGGGGAAGTGTGTGTGTGTGTGTGTGCGTAGCTCGTGTGTGCGGGGAGAACTGCTCAAATGACTTGCTTCCACTGAGTGATGAGGAAGTGAAGGTCTGATCAAACATCTGCACGGCTCCAACGCATATTAATCACGCTCTGTGTCCTCCATCATCCAGTGCTCCGAACACATTTCACAAGATGTGGAGTCTGATACTAAAAAAGTGGAAATCTATGAAACTTTTAAGGTTTAGTTAGTAAAGTTACATCATGTTTCATTAGAAAATTCATTCCTAATGTTTGTTGCCTGACACCGGAGAGTTTTATAGACTACAGAGCATTGTATTATAAAGCTCAGAGGAAATGCTTTTTGGAGAAAAAAAGACTGCAAGTCTTCCACACAGAAAACAAAGGGCTTTTCCCCTAATTTGTGGCTCTAGTTAAGGCAAGCATCACTAATACTAAGTGATGCTTGTATTAGATGCTAAGTGATGCTTGTAATACTAATACTAATACATAACTAATACTTATACTTGATGTGAAGGATTAGAGCAAACCCCAAGCATTAAACTTTAAGGGTAACTTTTGACACATTGCTTGTTCTACTGACATGATACCTCAAATAAATGAACCTCAAATTGTACAGAAGTGATGTGACTCCCATTAAGCCTCCTTAGGGTCAGGAAAATATTCACCGCCAGAACATGGGCATTTTACAGAACTGATTCTTGGCATAAGGGACACATGGCAGAATGTCTCCTCCATTCCCAGCACAGGAAGGGTGTCAAAGTCACTCGGATGTTTAGGTTGGCTGCTGTTTGTCTTTAAATAAATGCAAAGTTCTATGACTGCAAAATCAAATTCGTCCATTTTGATGTGTACTAAGGGTGCGCACGTTTTGAAAATAAGGTACAAACAAATATTTACTATAGGGCGGAATTAACAGATGACTCACAAAGTCATCTAATTTTACACACTAAACAAATTGCAAACACCATCTCCACCCAACTGAGGTAAACTGACTACTGAGGTCGAGGATGCTGAAACCAAAGGGTTTAACAGAAGGGTAGAAGCTTGATATGGGGTCATTTACTGGTCAAGCTGGTCACAGCCCTCCAACCTGATTCAAATACATCACAGTAATTTTTATTTTACAGCAGCAATGTCAGTGGAGCCACTACTAAGCTAGCCTTACACATGACTTCACAAGAAGTAAAAAGTATACTTCTTAATTCAAATATATATATATATATATATTCACCAATAATAATATTCATGCGGATAACATAAATTTGAGAGATGGCTGTCCAGATGACCAAAGACAATACTGTAATGAGAAAGCAGGAGGAAAAGGTCTGAAGAGGGAGACGGGTGTGCCAGTCTTGGGGCAGCGATGTGAGAGACATCCCCTGCTCTATCTCACTTATCTCCAGGGGGTGTCAGGCTGGGGGGTTTGGCAGGGCACGGCATTCCAGTCAATTTTGCACATCCTCACATATGCACCTAGTTAACAACTGACTGGAGAGGTAGAACCGGGAGAATGTGCACAAACAAGACGCAAACAGACAAACACATGCAGGTATTTCAATGTCTAGTGTGAGCAGCCTGGACGCCTTTATGTGGCACCCACAATGCATAAAATACAAGGCACAAAACAAAAATACACAAGATAAGAAGTCAATATTAGGCTGTAATTTGGAACTGAGCTAAACATGGTAGCTGGTACAATGTTATTTTCATCCTTAAAGATATTTCACCTGAGAAGCAAAATAACTTATGAATGATATGTTGTTTTAAATTAATATTATCACATGAGGTTTATGTTTAAAACAAAAGGAGACTATATGCAAACTGGGTAATACAAATAAACTCAGGTCAAAGAGGAAACAAAAAAATACTGAAGACATTTTATGTTTGTTTTTTATAGTGATTCGAGCAGAAGAAGCAGTCACAAACAAAAGCTTTTAAATAGATCATTCTGTTCAAGTTGGAGGAGAAAAAAGGAGAAAAACGTTTTTTTATGTCTTCCACTGAGCCCAATTTGCCTCTTTAATCTTTGCATTTGTTTAAACGCCACGTTGACATTTTCTACACACCACATGCACCTGCACTGGTATTAAATGGAAAAAAGTTTTAATCAGTTTACAAATGTTTTATCTGTATACAAATCTGTTTCTAGATTTATTTTCTTCTTTACTTCAATTACTTTGTGCTAGCATCACAAACACGTCTGAAGTTTATTACGAGATGTCTAAAGGCCACTGATGCAGAAAACACAATATACGCAAGTCTCTCCATCAGTTCTATGAACCAAATATTCAATGTGCTTCTCTTTATACTTTTTCTATTATAAAGATCTAAACGAATGTGACAGCTATTTTTCCCTTCCCAATTCAATAACAAATGTCGTAATAGAAAAGCCACACCAACTGAAATACAATACAGTTTTTTTTTCATCTCGTTTAACAGCGCACTAGGTGGGTGGCCGTAGTCGACTGCACCTCACATAAGGTCACTTGCCAGTTCGGAGAGCAGAAGTTTTGGGGAGCTACATGATAAACAAACTTCGTATTACCACCTGTTATCACTGTTTAATTAGTCAAAATACCTCTAATGAACAGGACGGTCCTGTTGGAGCCTTTTGGGTGGCTTGTGTCTGTGAGGGATGACACCTGCCCCCACATGTGCAGGTATTAACAATAATTAGAAGTAAATTCCGCTATACTGTCTATGAAAAATCTACATCCATTTTAAAAAACAAGTGATTTTTTTAGATTGAAAGACTGAAAAAGAACTAAATAACTAAAAACTTTTTTTTACAGGAAAATTGTTTTTTTAAAGGCTTAAAAAATTTTTTAGGAGACTTTGTACTGCCCTGTGGGCTAACACAAGAGCTGCAGATGTGTTTCCTGCAAAATAAAAACAACAAAAAAGTATAAATGACCGTAGGCACAAAGTCATAAAATGACAAACCTTCAATATCAGACAGCTTTCCTCTCTAGAAAGTGTGGAAAATCTGGAATCACAGCAGTCATGTTTGGCATGGTCCAATCCTTGTACTTTATTGTATTGTGTAACAATTTACAAAAGGCAGATTCCAAACAAATAGCAAATGGGAAAAGCGAATAACGAAGCTGTCATGTAATTTTCATATCTCTATAATCATAACAGTCAATAAAAACCTAATTGTCAAATCTAACCAGAAACATATTGCCTCACATCTGAAAACCAACGCAACAGCTTACACAAGCGTATTGACAAATTAATATTTTGCTCAGAATGTCTTCTGAAGGACTTTATCACATCTCGTGAAGGCAGCTTATTTAAAACCTTGTGCACGTCTGCTACAGTATCTCCAAAAACTCCAAGACTTTCCTGTTTAATGCACCGTGTTGACATCACATTGTTGGGAACTGCATCTTTTCGTTGTATCCTGCTCCATCTAATGGTGATGTGCAGGCAAATACTAACTCTGCCTCTTCTGCGGCTAAATTGTTGCAAGACATCCTGATGGAGACATCTACCTTCTGCTGGGATGGTTGTATTAGTCATATATAAAGTAGTCTGTTGATGGATGATTGTTCTATTTTTGCTTGTCTGTTTTAGGAAATGTCTCAAGGTCTTGAAAGATAACATCTGCAAGCAAACTGCAGGCCGAGCAATCAAAAACATTATAGAGAATTTAAGGCTATCGCGCCCGTTCTCATAAATACCAGTTTGACGATGCCAAGATTCTTGAAGATGAAGGATGGTTTTGAGACAAATAAGTCCTCACGCTGGAGAAAAACAAGGAAGTCAGTTAAATACATTACACTAGATGTTCCCATTGTGTTTTCAACATCTATGATGAGGAGAAACTACAGGAAACCACAACAATTGATCAATACACCGAAGGGCATGTGTTTGTTGTTTGATGCCAAATTTACCAATGAAAACGTTCATTATTCCGGATGAGTCCCCAAGCAGAAACAGGTGATCCGATAAAGAAGTCGATAAAGGACTCCAGATAGAAGGTGCCAGGTAGAAAGTTTATGAGTCATGTTCAAAATCAGGTCGATGTTAACTTTGTTCTGCTCCACCAGGAAAGGAAGCCTCTTTCCACCATGCTCTGGTTTCTCGCTCTCCCAGGTGAGCTAAATTATGATATGGAACTGCAACATGGACCAAAGACAGAGAAGTTCAAAAAGTCAAACCGCATCTCCAAAGATGGTGGGTCAGATCTCCTGGTTCTCGTAAATTAGGCCAACAGAAGCCCCAGCAGAAAAGCGTAAAAGTTCCTTCAATCATAAAAAATTGCTGTGAGAACTGGCATACGTTGTCCGGTTAGTGAAAACAGAAGCCGTGTGAAGTCCGGTGCTGTAGTCCACAGAAAGGATAAAAGACATTAAGCACCGTTGCATGGCAGTTTTCCCAGCAGGTCTCCGAGCAGACATGCCTCATTGACGTTTATGCTCCTAGATGCTTGAACATTGATCTTTGCATGACAGACATTGTGTGCATGCTTCACATGCAGTTAACAACAAAATATCAACATTCTCAGTTTCAAGGAAAGGGATTTCTGCGCAAATAAATCCTTAAATGTGCCCAGGAAGTTCCGGCTAATAGCAACATGCTTTCTTAATTAAGTCTGTCAGCTCGCCATTAATTATGTATGTAATGCAACACAGAAAGTCAGAGCAGCTTTTCGTGTGCAGTCACGGGCCAGCACTCAATGGTACAAAACGCACGCGTGCACATGTTCGCGTACATACGGGACCACCTGGCCTTTTCGATAAATAATAGATTTTGCATTTAAACTTCCTCATGGCAAAGTACTCCAACATTTGTTGGTGTTTAACAAGTCTGCAAAAAATTTAAGAACCAAAATCAATTCCAATTGACATTACATGTGAAGTGCTAATGACTAAAAGCAAATTCATAGGCGTCTGTCAGAGTTGAACCTATAATTCCCTGTGCACACCAGAAAGAATGAATGAGAGGGGGCTGGAGTGCAGAAGATCTTGAAAGGTAACTGAAAATAAAAAAATCTGCAAATAGATCATGCATAAATACAGTACAGCATTAAAACTATCAAGACAAATGTAAAGTGAGTGACAGGGATGTATTTGTCAGGTACAGCTACCCATACTTGAAATGTGTCCTCTGCACACACCCAGAGCAGTGGGCAACACTACAGCACCTGGGGAGCAACTGGGAGAAAGGTGCCTTGCTCAAGGGCACCTCAGTTGTTTCCTGCCAGAAGTGGGAATTGAACCTGCAACCTCTGGGTTACAAGTTTGGGTTACAAAAAGCCACAAGTAGTTCACCCAAGAATATAAATTCAGTCAACAAATTACTCATAACCCTCATGTTGCTTTAAATACCACATTTATTCCTTTTGAAGGAATACATTTTTAAAGAACGAAAAAAAAGCTTTTATATAATGAAAATGAACGGGGACTGGAGCTATCCGTCATTCAAATCCTTCATCTTTGTGTTCCATGGAAGAAAGTAGGTCATACAGGTTTGAAACAACATTAACAAAAGGTCGAATAAACGATAACGGAATTTT
>JAZGTJ010001036.1:0-43741 GCA_036877575.1 Botia almorhae
ACTATACCTTTCTGTGAATTACTGTAATTGATATACAGTAAAAACATGCCTCTTATAACAGCATATGTAGTCTTTATATGAAAAACCACTATGAATGTGATTAAAGAGGTTTTCAAGCAACAGTATCAGTAACGGTAAAAGGAAAATAATATTTCTCCTAAAACAATAAAATGTTTTTATCATTTATTCACTCTAGTCCTCATCCACTTTCATTGTATGAAATAATTGGTCATGCAAAATATCCTATTTAGTAAATGAGGACAGAATTGTATTTATTTTGTTTTTGTGAACTATTCCTTCAAATATTCATTCTACAATTGTAAGACTTTTTTGTAGGTTTGTGTGTGGGAGGGGTTTGAATATGTGGTTTACGAAGACACAAATGTGACATGTATAATGACGTGTATATAAATGTAATGGTTTATGGGGACACGGTCTGTCTAAATTTCCTAAAAACATACAAAATGGTGAATTCTTGTTAAAATGCCAAATGTTTTCTGTGAGAGTTAGGTTTATGGGTTGAGGTTAGGGTATAAAATATACAGTTTGTACACTATAAAAACTGTTAGATCTATAGAGAATCCTCATAAACCACATATGTCAACATGTGTGTATGTGTTTGTATTTTATAGAAATAATGCATTCTTACCAAAAAACGGAGGTCGTCCTGGGGCCACTAAAGTGATGGTGGTAGTCACTGATGGAGAGTCACATGACAAAGCACTGCGGGACTCTGTGATTCTGGCGTGTGACAAACAAAATATCACTCGCTTTGGCATTGCGGTTAGTAACAACAAATGTGAGGAATCTCTGTCTATTGAGGAATATAGTCTCAATATTGGAATGTTTTTGGCATTTTCACAGGTGCTTGGATATTACCTAAGAAATGACATTGACACAAGTAAACTCATTGCTGAGATTAAATCTATTGCCAGTTTTCCAACTGAGAAATACTTCTTCAACGTGTCTGAAGAAGCAGCCCTTATAGAGATCGTTGGAGCTCTTGGAGATCGAATCTTCAACATTGAAGGTCCATAATTATGTCTGTTGTACTAATTAAAAACTTGTATGTGTCTTGAAAATGTGTGGAATTATGATCATATTTTGTAGGCCAATGAAAAACACCATTTTTGTTTCCTTGATCCATTTTCAGGTGTTGGAAAAGCGGTTGCAGATTTCCAAATGGAAATGTCCCAAGTGGGTTTCAGTGCACACCAGACCAAAAACAAGGTGCTGGCTATATGTGTCTATGAGGGATGCTATTCCATCAATGTTGTCTTTCAAAGGTTTAATCTCTCAGTGATTTACTTTGACTTGCTTGTAGGATGTGATTGTTTTGGGTGCAGCTGGAGCATATAATTGGATTGGGACCGTTGTTCACAAAACTGCTCAGAGGTCAGACATTTTACCCAAAAATGCTTTTGAGAAGGTCCTGGAGGACAGAAACCATAGTTCATTATTTGGTAAGGCTGCATACCTTACAACCAATGACACCAATCTTGTATGTTCATGTCGACACCTAAATATCACAACCTTCAATAAAGTAGAGTGTGTTACTGTAGGTTCTTCTGGTTTATCTGAATTTGATTTGTTTCACTGTGGTATGTTCAGGATACTCTGTCAGCACTCTGACTGATGGATCTTCTGAGTTTTATGTGGCTGGTGCTCCTCGTGCTGTTCATAGAGGACAAGTTGTGATTTATGTGATCGACACTCAGAAACAGCCAATCGTCATAGATTCACAGAGAGGAGAACAGGTATCTCTTAAAACAGCTGGATCGTGACATGCTAACACATAAAGTTTTGTTTCAGGCAAACAGCCTTTTATTTACATCATAGCCATCAGCCATTTTTATTCTTTCTATTGCTAAAAGTATTAATCAGGGGACTGCCTTATTCTAAAGAACATATAATTGAACAAAAATGTAGATATGCCCATGAGTGCATGATGAGTCATCAGCATTTTTTAGAACAAAAAGTACATTTTAAATGCATATATCTGCCAAAAAATCCTTTTGTCAAGTACACAGCATAAGTGTAAAGATGACCTAAAAGCCAACAGACATGTACTAAATGCTACTAAATGCCCATTTTGATGTCATGGAGTTTAACTTTGAGATTACTCACTCTTCTGATTCTGACTGTGTTGTATAATATGTATGTAATATGTAATAATAATATGGACATGTCTGTGGTTTGTAGATTGGCTCTTATTTCGGCAGCGTTCTCTGTCCTGTTGATGTGGATGCTGATGGTGTGACTGATCTGCTGCTGGTTGGAGCTCCAATGTACATGAGTGAGGAGAAGTTTGAAACAGGGAGAGTCTACATCTTCTCCATTACTAAGGTAATATATTTCTCACTGCTAGTTGTTTATTTTCCTCTTTGTCTTTCATATACCATATTCTCATAGATGTATTTACACAGTTTAGACATAATTTAGAGTCGTAGGGAAAGTCATATGACATCAAATTAATAATATTCGCCATGGTCACCATTTATAAATGTATGTCCTGTGTCATAACTTTATTAGACCCTTAATGCAACATGTTCATCTTTTCAACAGAATGAAAGCTTTTATAAAGTGGTGGGGACAAAATCATCAATGGTCCCCACAATAAACTACACCTACACATATCTACACCATATCTGTTGAAGCTTACCCATGAAAAAGTTTATGAAAAGAATCTTAGCATTTATTAATATTAGCATATTCTGTTTTAAGGGTATCTTGAGCAATCAGGGTTTCTTGGAAAGCTCACAGAAGAACGCTCGTTTCGGATCAGCCATCATTGCTGTTCCAGATCTTAACCTGGATGGCTTCAGCGATGTCGTGGTTGGTGCTCCATTAGAAGGCAATGGTCAAGGTGCAATTTACATCTATAATGGGGATCGAAAAACCATCAGAAAGCAGAGTTCACAGGTAGAACTGATAACTGCATAAAGGAATTATCTGCACACAGAAAATATACTTGAGAGTCTACATCCCGAATGTTGTCACAAATTTAGAAAATTCTTGGATCAAACTTGGACCGAACCTTGAGGTTCTTCGGACGATCTCTAGATGGCAGTGCAGATATGAATGGAGACTCTGTTCCAGATGTCACTGTGGGGGGATTTGGGAAGGTGGTCCAGCTCTGGTAAGAATTTCAACATGTCAGTCAATATCACCATGGATACCAATACATTTTCATACATGTTGGGGTGCAAGAAAGCCCGGTTAGATCCTATGTATCGAGATACCATGCAAATTTCTAATAACTCATTTACTGTCCACCTTCAACAATGAAGTTTATTGCTGAACAGCTGCATGGATAACCTCAGTCATGGTAGGATATCTGGATGTGTTAGTAGCCAGGGAACTCACAGATTCCCATTTTCAATACATAGATTTTCAAAAGCATCAGCTTTCTGTGTGACTGTTGTGCATCTGTTGTGCATCAAAACCTTGTAATTGATGCACTCTTAAACTCTCTGGGTGTATTATTTGTGTGGTTTTAGGAGCAGAGGAATCGCAGTGGTCACGGCAAAGGTTACCTTCACCCCTGATAAGATCAGTATTCTAAATAAAGCCTGTCGATATGGTGGCAGGCAGGTGTCCTGCTTCAAGGCTAAAGTCTGTTTTAGCGCAACATTCAGGCCCACAAAATCAGTGGCAGTAGGTGAGACTGATTCACATTCTGCTCTGTTTACACACTGGTTCACCAAAATGGGTTTGCGTAATCTAGAGCCACAAGGTTGCTACAAGCATCTTGGAGATGTTGTTTTTATGGATTTAGTCTGTCTCCTCATGGAATCCCAGACTGACTCAATGATGCTGAGATCAGATATCTGTGTGGGTCTTAATGACCCTGTGTTCATACAAAAGCCTCATTTGAGTGATTGATTGATTGTGCAGTGTTAGGAGATAAAACATTGGTCAGAGAAAATCATAAATAAATACATTTTTTTTGTCATAAATTTAGATATCAGGTACAACCTGACTCTGGATGCAGATCTGCAGTCGTCTCGAGTCAGCTCCAGAGGTCATTTCAGCAACCAGGATCGAGTCGTGCAGAAGGACATCAGCATCACTGTGCAGGACACTTGTGAGGAGCATGACGTCTATGTGCAGGAGACGCCCGACCTCGTCAACTCAATTGCTTTGCGTGTGGATGTAGTTCTCAGGAATCCAGATGCAGACCCTGTTCTAGATGTCATTAGTCCAGCTGCATGGGAGTTTTTTGTGAGTGCAGCAAATTTTTGTTTTATAATGATTGTTTACCAAAAAATGATATGAACTACATTCTTTATTTGATGTATTTGTGTGTTATTGGTTATAAGAAAATCTACTACTGTTCATCCTGTCTCTAGCATCAGAAGGTGATTTCCAATCATGTCATGTAGTTCTGTAGTTCTTGGTTTGTTGGTTCTTGGAGCAAAATGTTAACTGCTCTCTATCTCTCATTGTAAGTCGCTTTGAATAAAAGCATCTGCTAAATGAATACATTTAAATATAGGCTGTGTTAAATTGAATTGATTTACATTGGTAATTAACAAGAGTTAATAATCTTAATTCAGTTCCTTAATGCTCTGTGTGAATGTGGTTTATCTCTGCGGTTTGTTTGGTCCAGATCCCATTCTCAAAGGATTGTGGCTCAGATGAAGTCTGCTTCAGTGATTTGGTACTGAGTGTGGAGAGCGAAGACAATCCTGGGTAAGATCCCTCAGATATGACTTTAACAGGTCAACATACATGTTTATAAACAATCTCTTCAGATCCATTTAATCAAAAATAGTTCAGTGACCTTTAAAAATTCTCAGCAGTTGAAATGTATAGCATTTGCTAAACAAACGAACCCTTTTACTACAAAAAAGTGGTTGCTATACTGTATATACACTGTACCGTTATTGTATTTTGTTTGTTTTTAGCAAAACTCCAATGGTGGTCAGCCAAAGCAAGAGAAGATTGTCCTTCACAGTCACAGTAATGAACAGAAAGGAAAACGCCTACAATGCAAGAGTATCTGCCAGTTACTCCAGGAACCTGTTCTACGCTTCTGTTACACCAGTGGTATATTATATATCAGAACATGTCCAAACTATTCATTTCATTTGTATTATTAGCAAAAATCTTTAGAGAGAGCATCTTAAGATGCAAATATACTGCAAATCTGTTAAATTAGCTTCTACCTTAGCCAGGTTTGTTGTTTAAGCATATCTGAATGCCAGACAGTAGCTACTGAGGGTTGGGAATGATTTTAGGGCCCCACAGGAGCAGCAGGGCCCTCAACAACTCAAGGGAGGGGCCCCAAAACATACAATCGGGCATCCCAGAATTCCTTGCTGCAGCTCTGTGTAATTGTAGAGGTTTATGTGTTCATACCTTTTGTGTGTTTTCAAATGTTCAAATTTCAGATTGATGGGTCAGAGGTAAAGTGTACTTTGATGAAAGAATCAGATACACTCATTTGCCAAGTGAGTTATCCAGCCCTGAGAACGGACCAATCGGTAAGACCTGTTGAATGGAGTGTTTATGTCTGTTCATACTTCATACTTAAATATGATATGATACTAATATGATTAGATATGATTTTAATTTGATACTACTTTTATTTTTACTAGGTGTCATTTGTGATCAACTTTGACTTTAACTTAAATCAGCTACAAAAAGATGCCAAAGTTGTCTTTGAAGCCATAAGGTATAAAGAGAAACTAATTTAGCAATCATGGCCAGTTTTTGTTTTATTGTTAATGAGGAATTTGTGATTGATGTGCATTACAGTGACAGCACAGAGGAAACTCCTGCTGATAACAAGATCTCTGTCTCCATTCCTGTCCAATACAACTCAGAGCTGATCATCAGCAGGTCAGTTATAACATTATAACAGATTATATCAAACTGCTCTGAATGTTGTATGATCTAAAACAATAGCGATATATAATACTGTTGTTTTTTTGCTCAATTATTATTACAATATAAAACTTTATTATTTAACCTAAACAAATAAACATGTACCTAAAAAATGTAAAGACTTTTCAAATGGTTTTCTGTTTAAAGATTGTATATGAATAAGAATGAGTAAACACATGTAGTTTAATATCTTCTATCCAAAGTTAATGAACTGCTCAATTCAGTGTCCATCTGCAGTAACTGTGTCTTCACTCACCGGCCTTTATTTCCACTGAAACACCTCTCTGCACACTCATACTGTACACACTTTGTTTCTTTCCTCCAGAGAAGCAAACATAAATGTTTATTTACTTGAAAAAGAGGATGAAGTCACGACCACAATGAAGACTTTCAAGGACATCGGCCCAGATTTTAATTTTAATCTGAAGGTGAGTTTTGTTTTATGGATATAGACATCGTTCATCACGCGACTCACTACCGCTCTGTATTGGTTTGCTTACATTATTGCATACAGTGTGGTCTTTAAAATGCAGTAGGCTGTCCAGGTAATACATGAATACAGAAAATGTGCATATTATGTATAGTGCACATACTATACATACTACAAAACTACAAAAAAATAGTACTAGTATGCTAATATGTCATTTTAAACACAGCCTTAGTTGTCCAGCCTACAGTTTACAGCTCTCATGCTCACTGGTGATCTGAATGGATTTCTGCAGGTTTCCACAGGAACCCTCCCAGTCAGCCTCATTTACCTCACTGTGTCACTGCCCAACAGCACTAAAGCAGCAAATCCTCTCCTGTATGTCACCTCAGTTAAAACGTCACCTGTGAGTGTCTGAAACTTACAAAAACATATTTTTTGTGTTTTATACACTATTCATGCAACTGTCCAAATATTAGAAAACATATGATTGAAAACAGTGCTTGTGCATGCGGGAGTGATTTGATTTCATGATTCGATTAACCAAGACTGTTTCAATTTCATGCAACAGCCTGAAAAGATACACTGCGCGGACAACAATCTGATTGACCCCTTTAAGATCGGTGAGAAACCTTATTGGTCCAGATTAACCGAGGAGAGCTTTAGAGGAACAAAGGAACTGGTCAGTGCTTCTGGCTGTTTGTCTCCAATTGTCCTGAATCCATAAAGGAGAAAAACATGTGCATTTGAAGTGACATTGTTATTGGTTCTGACTTACAATGGAAATCCTAATGAATGACGTATGAAGCCGTGTGATAGTTGTTTGTGCAATCATGATTTTTATTATTTTCACATGCTGAGTAGTTCAGCCTGTCTTGACATTTCAAGTCTCAGAGCTGTAACTGTTTCTGTATCTCATGTGTTCACCATGCACAGAACTGTAAGACAGCATCCTGCCAGTCAATGAAATGTGTGCTGAAGGACCTGGAGGAGAAGAAGGATTATTATGTGAATGTGACCACAAATATATGGAACGGTACCTTTGCGAAGGTAAAATCATCAGCCTCACTGATATTGATCCGGGCTGATGCACCTTCTCTGATGTACAATCTCTTGTATGTCCGTTTTAAGGCTGATTTCCTGTCCGTCTTACTTTCTGTGAGTGCCGAGATAGAGACGTCTCAATCAGACATTCTGTTTATTGAACAGAAGCATCTGGAGGTACGGCTGTTTGTTTCTGCTTGTTCTGAATGTGCTGTGTAATTTCCCCTCAAGCAACATTAACCACCTCGACAGCATTAATCATTACTCATGCTAATTACATGCTTTCCCAACGGTAAGCTCATGGGTTTGATTTCCAGAGAATGCACTTATCCTAAGATTATGAGGCATGGGCTTTAAAAGTGACATCAGTGACATCATATGTAAACACACAATAGCCAAGAAAATTTTAATCAATTTTGGACTACACTTGTTAAATAAATGGTAATAGGAATGGAAAACAATAGTTGAAAATCTTGGAAAATGGATGATTGGCTGTTCTCTGTGTAATCTGTAATGGACTGTATATGTGCTGGACCCTCATTTCTATATTTTATATGAAAGTTATTGGGCGTTCATTTCTGCTTTCCTTTGCACATTTTTGTCTTTTTATTCTAACCAAAGAATTCATTTAAATGTAACTAGAAGTGTAATGTCATCTGATCCTCTCAGAGGTCTGTTTGCTGTTTATAAGATGTTCTGTAAGTCTGAGCTCATGAAGTGAAGCTACATTGCAGGTTGGCGTCACAGTGAGCAAACCTGGAGCTAAAGGAGATGTTCCAGTTGGTGTTATAGTGGGAAGTGTTATTGGTGGTCTGCTGTTATTGGCTCTTGCTGTCGCCTTGCTTTGGAAGGTACTTTATTTTCTCTTTTAATATTCATTCATTATTATATAAGCATTTAAACATGGTCTCTGTTTAAAACAACACAAAAATGCATTCTGTACTCAGCTCGGCTTTTTCAAGAGGAAATATCAACCACTGATGAAAAATGCAGAGAATGGAGCAGAAGGTCAGGAACTGGAGGAGAAGGATCTCACTGAGGATCTCAGTTGATTCAGTTCAAGGCTTCTGTCTTTGATGTCAGTTCGGTACATGTTGATCCAACAATTCACACCAGCTGTGTTCCGTTTGGATCTCAATGAAACAATGACGTTTATTTTTTATATGCTTGTATTCCCTGCTTGACTTGAACAGTGTATCTTTTGCACTGCACCTGATGCAAGCTTTCTACTGTATTAGGAACATCACAGGTAACTGGAGAGGATACTGTTGGCATAGATTTACCACCTCCAGCCGTTTCAATGATAGCTCACACTCAACTAGATGGTTTATTATGCAATGTGAATAATACTTAAAGGCAACAGGTTGGTCATTGGTGTCCTGTGCTGGCTTGTGGGGAAGAGAAACTGACCTCAGTTAAAACCACTGGCTAAAGATTAACTTATGTGAACACATCTAAGGGCAGTTTCCTAGATAGGGCTTAAGCATAGTCCTAGACTAAAATGCTTGCTTAAATGTTTAAGCTCTCTTAATTAAAAACAGCTTGCACTGACATATCTTAAAATATAACAGTGCCATTGTTTGTCTTAAGATGCACACCAGTAAGACATGCTTGTTAAAAATACTAAAAGTCCTAATTTAACTAAGCCCTAGTCCTAGTTTAATCTCATTTCTGTCTGGGAACTGCCCCAAATCATCTATTTTATATCCAAGTACTAAAAACATGATTTTTCTTTGTTAAATACTTTTTCTAGCTTAATATGCAGAGATAACTGTAAGCTGTTCATACCCAAACTGTGAACTCTGTGGTGCTTTCAAAACACTGTGTTCCCCACCAGCAATGTTGGCTCAAACAATAGTGTGTTTCTGGGGCGGGGCTACCTGTTTGTCTGACCAATGGCAATGGGAGGGTGTGACACTGTACTAATGACAGAAAATGTTACTGTTGTACAGATGTTGCATTATACACTGGCACCCACTCTGAACACACACACATTTTCACAGTACTAAGAAACTGTGCTGAACACTCTTAGTAAATCGCAACTTCATACAAAAGTAAAACTTTTATTTACATAATATAATGCTTGATATTAACATGCTCTCAAATCTTTTGAAAGTCAAATTGTTGATAAAGTTGTATATATTCATTTTTGAATGTACATGAACTACTGATCTGTTAAGCATCATAAATGTTTAATAATGACCTAAATATAACGCGCTACCAAATGATATGCCATGATAATTCTACTGATGGATGGAATTGATGCCAACTCTATCAAAGGCAAAGAAATGACAGATAAAGGCAAATAATGTTTACGTTTTTGCACTGGTACAAATTTAATTACTTTTTGTTCATTAAGAGTAAAATATACTCTGTTGATCAAACAAAGGTATTTTTGGTAATTAAATGTAAGACTTTTGAGCCGTGTATTTTTTCAATAAAAAACTTCTTGCTGCTTAATGAGATGAACTGTAGCTCATTTGCCAGTTAGCAGTTTAACTTTGCTTGGGATCTTTTCCACCATCTGCCCACAAACACTCCTTGTTCTTTTTCCAGCATGGCTCTCCAGAAAGAAATAATTGCAAACATGTTCCATGAGATTACACAATGTTATTCCATACAATTCAGTTTTATTTATATAGTAGTTTCACAGTTACATTGTTGCAAAGCAGCTTTACATATACAAAAAGCACATGAAATGTATCCTAAAGTTACCCACAAAAGGTTATATACTATAAGGTTATATATAAAATTAACCAAAAGCCATTTATTTTAAACATCAAATATCTGTATCTAAATTATGATGTTAAGTGTATTCGTCAAACTTAACCTTTAGTCAAATTTTCAAGCCTCATTTCATATCCAGTATTTTGAAAAGTGTTTGAACTAAACAAACCAAACATGCTTCGGGAATGACATATCTGCACCTTTCTCCAGGCACAGTAACTTTAAGTGTTTCATACAGTATTTTACCGCCTCTGGGGAAGCACTTCTGTGTGGTGATGAGTTTCCAATTATAACGCTTGCTTCTGTTATTGGAACCACACTGAGGATACATGAGGAAATGACACAGAAAATACTCAGCATGTCAGTATGTAATGATATTTGGCTAATTAACAGCTTCATTATCTGAACAGACTGCAGAATATCCCAAGTCTGTGTTGTATATTGATGTGTCTGATACTCGGCCATTTTCTCCTGATGTCACTGCAGATATATATATATATATATATATATATATATATATACACACACAGTGCTGCTTGAAAGTTTGTGAACCCTCCAGACATGATCAGGTTTTGTGTAAAAAAAATGAACGAATGGACGTCCAAAAGACCTCTTGTTTGTCCAAATGCTCTAAGTTGAAACGGGCAGCGTTGTTTTTTTGAGAGCAGATGCTTCTTTCTAGCAACCCTCCCATAAATGTCATGTCTGTTTAATTTTCGTCTAATTGTAGACGCATGTACATTTACCCCAGATGCTGCCAGAGAGGTCTGCAACTCTCTAGAGGTGATGTGAGGGTGGTCCTTTACCTCATTTATTAATTTTCTGGTGCTTTTTGATGATTTTGATGGGCATCCACTTTTAGGCAGAGCTGTGGTCATGTTGAATGCCCTCCATTTGTAGATGATTTGTCTTACAGTGGATAGATGGAGTTGGAATCTCTTGGAGATGGTCTTATAGCCTTCCTCAGACTGATGGGCTGTCACCACCTTCTTCCTGATGTTCTTGGATATCTCCTTTCCTCTTGGCATTCTTTGACTCCTTGGCACTACAGTGGTTTGGTTGGTTTCCTCTCTCTTTTAATCAGTGTTGCCCAACCACTTTCCTAAGGATGTCTAATTGTATTGGTCTGCTTAACTGATAAATTAAGCACCCAAATGTGTTTCACCTGAATCGGTTACCCACTTGACTTTACCAATGCAGCTGGGGCTTCACTTACTTTTGCACATATAATAATTCAATCTTTTAATGTAATTTTTTGACTACTCAAAAACTTCCCTCTAAACAAACATATGCAATTGATCAACATACATCTGACATTTCATTTATACAAAGCAGGTGATGGTAAAAGAAGAAAAACATGGTAAAACTCTGAACAGCTCAAGGGGTTCACAAACTTTCAAGCAGCACTGTGTATACACACACACACACACACACAAATTATATATATTATATTATATATATATGAGGTCATATTTGATACCCATCTTTGTAATTCCTTTACCCTTAATCCTTTAAGTTGTTGAAAAGCTGCGCCATTTATGCCAGTTTCAGCTATCTGTCCTGCATTTCCACTGTCCACCAGCAGATGTCTCTAAATTCACATGTCAAACGAAGCTGTTCATCAACCTCAGGTAGTAATAATTACGTTCATAAATAAAATATAACAAATATTAAGTTGTTTTTTTATGATTGCTATTTTTATCAACTCTGTTAATATGTTATGTATACCCCTTCAATAACTTTTAAATTTAAAGCAGTATGGAAAACAGTCTATTATAATAAATGTTTTGTCGTTATAAAACAGCCTATGGCTGTTTTTTGTTGAGTAAGACAATTCTGTGTGGTATTCGATCAATCCAGCGACATCTGTAACCACAGACCACAGCTGTGCAACGTATGTCCCAGTTTCAGAGTGATTGTTCACAACTCTGTTATTAACAACGTGTGCTAAGAGTTCCTGGGTAAATGCATTTCCTTTAATATTCCGATAGAGGGACAGTCACCAATTATTTCCACCTGAGACTTTGACAAAGTAACGTGAGAACGGACTATTCATCCCATATGACTGTGTTTTAACATTCTCATTTATTCTAACACCCTTCTGCACTTCAAGGCGACAAACAAGGACGCTCCCATTATATTGCACGAAGCGTCCGTATTTGTAAGTGCGCGTCATCAGCACTTTCATTGATTTTATAATGGGGCGCTCTAGATTGTCGCTTCGCGGCGGAGTGCAGACGGGCTGTAACGCAACACCCCGATAGTTTCCTTTGAAGGAGGATTTGTTGTACTATATTTACAGGTTTGACCCTGGGGAGGACCAAACAACTGTCTCAACTATAATTAGACTGACAGCATCCGTGCATTTATTATTACCCTCCAAATTTGACTGTGCTGGGTCACTTTAAAAGATGAACGTTTATCGTCTGAAATGGCACATTCTTTTTGAGTTTATACTGACATATTACATAATATTAATTCTTAATACTGCTCATAGCTAACTGCTAATAGTTCTGTGTTTTAAACACGAATAATAAATACAAATATCTTGTCTCAGAGCACCTGAGCGAACACCTTTGTTTTGATTTTAATATAATTTTAAATCATATCAGAATTAAACCACTTTTTATTCTGTGGTTGTAACAGAATTGTCTAAATCAACTTCTGTCTGATACGGTTTAAGCTCTTTTAGTTTGACTTATGTTAGAACAAAGTGTGATATTTATATATGTCACATATTAAAATGAACAAACTCCTAAATTATTGATCCAACCCTACGCAATACCCCAGACATACGCCCAAATCATAATGTTGCTCAGGAGGAGAGAACGTTTTTAGACTTACAAATATCACCTGATAAATTTTGGTGGGCAAACTATTACAATACCCCCTCCCCTCCCAACTATGAAGACCGCCCACCGCAGGCATCCAACTCGAGACCCCATATAGATTTAAAAAGCGAGACGGAATCCGTGTGTATGACAGTCACCGAGTGCAAAGCATCAGCAGCACATCTGTCAGTCTGTTTTCCGTCTCTCCACACACACTGTTTTCTGAGGATGCTACAGTTACCGCAGCTTCGCCAGGGCGTGATCGCGCTTCTCATATGGTTTGCGCACTTGATGGAACAGCAGAAAGTACAAGGTAAAGTGAGATTTATTCACCGCATAGAGTTGTAAAGTCTGAATGAACAATAGTTTGCAGCGTTAAAGTCATTCATGCACCGATCTGGACTTCGTCAGCTTAAATGGTGCGCGCACTGGCGTGCGTAAAAAGAAAACTGACTACAAGTTGACTCATTTTAAAGGAGGGTGACTTTAGCCTTGAAAGTGTAATTAATTATTACAAGCAATACGCCTTCCTGTCAATAAAAAACTTCATCTTAAAATGATGATAAAAATAATTGAAATGTTGTGCGGGCAATTGGAAAATCTTTGTTTATAAGCTATTATGTCTAAATGGTTTAACATGGTTCCTTTTAAGGCACTAAAAGCTTTGTACAATCACAATGTAGCACGTTCAAAAGAGATTGAGTGATTTCAGACGGTAATATGGAAGCCTAGAAATTTTCATCCAACTTTACAAAGTCCCCATAAGACTTTCCCAAAAGTGTTTGTTTGATATTGTACCAGGTTTACCAAAACCAAAAATCAGTGATTAATTTACAGCCGGAAAGATGCTTGGTACTAATTAACTTTAATTAGATGCATACAAGACCGTAGCTGGTATGGGTACAATAATGAGCAAAACAATCCTCTATATCAAAGTGGTAACAGCGACTTTTTCCAGCTGGCAACTGCTGGCTTCAGCAGGGCAAGAATGGAAGATGCCAAGTTCTGTACATGTCCGGGATGAGCCGGGAGGACTGCTGCAGGAGTGGCCGACTGGGCACAGCGTGGACTGAGGAAGATGTGCCCAATAACACACTTTTCAGATGGCTGATCTTCAATGGTGGCGCACCGAACTGTATACCTTGCAAAGGTACCACGTGAGATTAAAAACAGAAAGAACAAAAAGCTTTGCGGTTTTCATCATTTCAGCAACTGGTGACGCTCATCTGTAAGATGTTAAACTTGAGTTGAAGGCAGTTGGAAGCATATGATTGGTAGTCTGTGGAGATTTCAGACAGGAAAGATTACGCAGATTGAGTATGGAATGCGAGGGAATGAAAAAATACAACACAACTCTGCAGCTTGTTAACTTACTTAGCATGCAATACCCCCTGCTGAGAAATAACAATAACATCATTCATTATTTGCTTTGTGAGTGTGACATCTGATTTGTAGTGTGAGAGACAGAAAACATGACATTTGAAGCACAAATATAACTGATATATGAACTGATCACATGATCATAGCATTTTTTGATGATTCAACAGAGACTTGCGATAATGTGGACTGTGGTGTCGGAAAAAGGTGCAAAATGAACAAGAGGAATAAGCCCCGCTGTGTGTGCGCCCCAGACTGCTCCAATGTCACGTTCAAGGGACCTGTTTGTGGCTCAGATGGAAAAACCTACAGGACAGAGTGTGCCCTTCTTAGGGCCAGATGCAAGAGACATCCTGACCTGAGCGCACAGTACCAGGGAAAATGCAAAAGTACGATCATACAAAATCCGCTTAGAAAAACTCAGTCAACATAAAATAAAAGTTGACCCTGTTTACCTGATACACAATTCTGGTCTTTTTCACTTAATTTGTCAGTACGTTATTCAAAAGAATCAAAAGTTTCAGCTAGACAGGGTGTTAGTTTACACACTCATGTTGGACAGTTACGCTCACTGTACTTTGTGAAGAGTACAGTGTTCAAAGTGTTCAAAAAGAGTTCAAAGTTTGTCTTTGCATTATTTCATTCAAATGCAATAACTTGCTCCCCTGATGATGTCACCTAGTACGTAATCAGGTCATTATTTGATTATTGTCAGCTTTGACTGGTTGTAATATTTACACAGAGTCGTGCTATGATGTGCGCTGCCCGGGGAGCTCAACGTGCGTACTGGATCAGACCAGCAACGCCTACTGTGTAACCTGCAACCGGCTCTGCCCTGAGGTGATCTCTCCTGAGCAGTACCTGTGTGCCAATGATGGGATCATGTATTCCAGCGCCTGCCATCTCAGAAGAGCCACGTGCATCCTGGGAAGGTCTATCGGAGTGGCCTATGAAGGGAAATGCATAGGTGAGAATAAATCTCCTGCTTGCCCAATACTCTGTTAAACATGTGCTTTCCATTAGTCTGTTTTCTGTTGCAATAACACATTCATGTTTCACATGGTTAGCTCTGACTATTGCTGCTTTCTGTTATTTAATACCTCCTCAAACCACAATGAGCAAACGGAGTGAAATGAGACTAAAATGACCATTTCTCTCAGGAAAATAATAGAGATGAATGGGACTCAAGGATGTGGTTTTACACACATACATCATGTTTAGGGGAACTGAGGCAGTTAGGAATGAGTGGTCAGTCAATGAGCAGGTCTAGCGCTGTGAATGGAGATGTTTTCATTGAGCTCACCTTTCATTCATCATTCATTCATCTCTCCTCTTGTCTTCAGATGCCAGATCGTGCGATGACATCAAGTGCCGCGAGGGACGTAAGTGTCTTTGGGAGAAGACGACAGGAAGGGGACGTTGCTCTGTGTGCGAGGACACTTGTCCCGAGAGTCGCCCGGGTAACAGTGTCTGCGCCAGTGACAACACCACCTACCCCAGCGAGTGTGCCATGAGGCAGACCGCCTGCTTACTGGGACTCGTCCTGGAAGTCAAACACTCAGGCTCGTGCAACTGTAAGTAGAGGATGCTAATCTGACCACAAAATCCATGACCCATCATCCCCCTTCCCAACCGAGATTTCCTGCTTACGTGCCCCATCGAAAATCACAGTCCCATTGCCCCTACAAGGCACCACATGGAACGTTGTCAGAGAGCATGTACCGCATGTGCCTGGTTTGCTCCTGCAACTCATTCTGGTCAAGCAGTGTTTAAACTCAGTGGCACTAAGTGCTTTCAGAGAGGTTTTGATGCATTGGTTAGGACAGTGCAGATGTTTTCTGCTCATCTATAAACTTGAATGAGGTTTGAACCCAAAATCGTTAAGGCCAAGTCTGCTGGAAGGATTCTGATTCGGAATGCGAGACAGCTCGGAACATTCTGCTCTTCCGCATTGGTTACGCTGTCTATGCATCACAGGCAGAAATGTCTAGACTGACGGAATTGACAAATCATGTGGAAAGTACATAGGGACATAAAGCAGCTCAGTGTGCTCATTTTGTGAATCATGTCGTTGTCTCTCCCTATGGCTGAATGGCAAACACGCCATGATCATGGTGTGATATGATTGAGCATGTGCTTTATGGACAAAGATGAGGAAACCTGGTGCCATATAGCGCTGCAAATAACAGGGTCAGAAGTCGGGGACAAAAATGCCACTAATATTTAAAATTGGGGGACAAATATGTTCCTATCGTGAATTTCTTCAGTTTTTAATATATAGATATATTTCTGCTATATATATAATGAAATGTTTGACAAATGAAAAGTATTCTGTGTGTTTTATATGGATGGAAAGGAGGCAAATAAAAACCCTTATAAAAGAAATTAATTACTGATGCTTCCCAGAACCTCAACTAACATCTCAACCTGTCTTTGTGTAAAGGGACTTGACCATTCATTTAACAGGTTTGTTATGCCCTTTTGTCAATACCAGTAGGTTTATGGTAATTATCTTACTGTTTTCTGTTTGTGTGTTAAAATATTTCTAATGCATAAAGTATAAGTCACTTTTCAAACGCGGGAGGATTTCACAGGAGTAAATGTTTCTCAAAGGAAACTTCGCTCTTGCTAACCTTTGTAATGTTTGCAGAAAGTAGTTGAAATGCAAGACATAACAAATCTCATGTGGAAAAAATGTGATTGTTTGCGAATTGTATGTTTATTATAAACATGTTTATACGGTAAAACGATTAGTTAGAACATCGACTAATGCCGCAAACTGGAAACATCCTTCACCAGCCGACTGTGTGTGTGGTATTGACAAATCATTTTCCATTTCCTAAAAGCTTAATGCTATTTTTGTTTATAAGAAGGGATTTGGTCATGTTTCTCTGCTTGCTTTTGTTTTATTTTGTAAAATAAAATATAAGAAATTGTCTCAGCTAATAGAAGGCAGAGGTAGGGCACCATTCCATAAAGCGCTTGGAAAGGTGAAAGCCCATTTCTGTTTTATTTTACGCGTTGACCCCCAAAAACTTTACCCCATTTTTACCTTCCGCTCTAAAATGTGACTCCTCCACCTCATGTGAATTACAGAGCATCATTATAGATGCTTTGAGAGAAACATACACAAACCTTTTTAAAGTCATGCAGTACGACTCTGTGCCTCGTAACTGTTGTGTTTTTCATGAAGGCACCAGTTACTATATTCCTCCATGGCCCTCTCAGAGATTGAGTAAGAGGACATGGATGAAGTTCATATGGATTACAGCCATCTATCTCTGTCACTGACTGAATAAACCTCCTCCAGCATCAGGACTCTGGTTAAGCTCAGTCATGTTCATACTGTATATACGTGTAATCTTATTTATTTTCCATGGACACGTGGAAGATGCTTATTGTTCTAGATGTTTATTTATACAATGTTGCCTTCTTATTTATACATTTATAGTCTGAATAAATGAACGTCTCTCGTCTTTGTCATCTTTGAATATTATTTATTATAATGTGCAGTGTTACTCTACGTGAGGTAAATGCATTTTGAAAAGTGATACGTTTTGTGGAAAATAATAAAAACAAACATGCATGTTTTATTTATTTGTAATCTAATGTTCACTAATAAATGCAGTTACCCTAGATATAGTTCTGTTTACAATCAAAGCTGTCCAAAACTGCTTTGACGGTAATTCTTTATGTATATTTCTTTCCCCACTTCGACACAAATGGCAAAAATGTGTTATAAAAATAATGTTATACAAATGGATCATTTTTTATTCTGGCTTTTGTTGTATAGAAACGAATTGTTTGAAAATATACCCGTAATGTCATTTGATACATATAGTTTATGTTGAAACTTAGAAGATTCTACTTCATCATATATTGTATAGGATTAACTATATCACTCTTAGCATTTTTTTTTATACATTATCTTTTTATTTTAGAGATTCAGCTAAAAATGTTATAGTTTTTTTATTTGTATGTAAATGTTTAATGTATATAATGTTAACGATGTCATTTCTTAAGAAGCGGTATAAAGAGTAAAAACTGAAATGAATGCCTCCTACTTCAGTTACTGTTAATAATGGAACACATATAGCAAATTTGTTAAAAAATATTTTCTTTTTAAAAACTTTATAATTCTATGTTAAGATTTAAGAAAATGTTTTGTGCACATTGAATCCTGAGAGAATAGATTTGTTTTTTGTTGCTAGTCACGAGCAGTTTGGGAACACACACACATTAACTGACACACCAGCAAAGTTCAGGCACCGGAACTGTCTGTGTTGAAGCAAGGAAACTAATTTGCCAGGAAGTTGTACAGACAGGGCTAATTGGTAAGGAGAGCGACACCACCTCTTTGTTCGTCAGGGCTTCATTGGACGCTTACTCTTAATTTAAACCCACAGATATCTGTGTCAGACACACTGTCTCCAACGCTCATTTCTTCATCAGAGTGAACATGCAACAGACACCTTTACATATCAAATTAGCAGCTTTTATGGTAACATTGTTTATAGAATCTATGTTATTTACAAACAGACCCTCCATTGTGGTCACTGTTAAATTTCATCTGGCTTGAATGAAATGGAAATATCTTAACTCTGAACTCTGTGTACAGTAAGATCTGTGCTGGCATGGACGATAGCTCACTCAGGACAGCTGAATCAGCTGTGGGCACAAGCTCACAGCTGTCATAAGAGAATATGGGCACCCGGGCCCTTCTGCTACCTGCTGGGCAGCATCTGTGACAGCTCGGAGACCATGGCTGAATTATAGCTGAAATCATTACAATGGGGAAGATTGTCATCAGAGGTCATTTGTTTTGGAAATAAACAACAGGCAGCCACTATAATAATGGAAGAAAAGCTGACATCACACACAAGAGAGGAAAGACTTGTTTTTTTCACATAGTCATGCAGATAGACGTAAATACACTTTACCTTCTTATGGTGAGGTGACATTTTTGTGTTGGCCTATTAAAAAACACTGCAAAAAATCTCTTTAAAAAATGATCAGAATGTCTCTTGTTATCCAATAAAAATACACATACAACAAAAAACCTTTCCCCATTTCCATAAACAAAAAGAAACCTCACTAAGATTTATATTAGAAATAAGAAAATGTTAGTGAATGTGCTAAGAGAAATAATTGTTCACTGAAAACAGGTTTTAAATACACAGTAAAATAGTTTAACGAGCGAGTGGGTATTTTAGGAAGCATTTGATTGGACCAAAATCTGTGGAGCAAGATGAATCATCAGACTGTAGCCCTAATATATATTATTAGTTGAAAGCTGCACAAAAGACTGATTAAAATGTACAGTTTAAGAGTTTTACTTGAGAAGTTTGTGAGAAAAAAACGTGGATGCATTTTTCTCTTCAGGTATATTTGCACTGATAAAAGGACAGTTTAATGTTTCGGAAGAAAAATGCATCAAGTGCTCTGTGGAGCAAACAAAATGTTTTGGACCAAACCAGTCTGGAGAGAGCTCTGTGGGTCATTTCCTGACAGTCCGTTAGAGTCTCTCTAGCAACCAGAGTCAACCGGATCCCCGCTGGGTCTCTCATAGAAGTTCAATACAAACGTGCGAGCCAGTCAATGGCTGTGAGACAGCCAGTGGTCAGCTGAGGTTTAACGCCCTCTGTGTTCGGCTGATGCCTGGAAATAGAATTAGAATGTACTTCGGGGTGTATTGAACATTTCTGCTGCTCTGGACAGCAGTCAAAACAGTCTCTTCTAACTGTCTGTGAACTTTTGATTAAGGGAAATTGTAGTGTTTCTGATGCAGTTCATGCACGCATTACACAGACCTTTATCTTAGTTTATGCACTATGTTTATGCAGTCTGTTGTTTTAAGTGTTTATAGAATGTTATTGAAACCAGAGATGCCTGTGGAACGAGTGAGTGATGACCAGTATGGAAAGACCATGGTTATTAAAATTAGCGGCCCTATAAATTTGTGTTGAATTTTAACAATGCAACGGAATGCTCAGAGCCATCAAATGACGCGAAAGCTTCCTCAAAGCTCCGCTTCAATGCGCCGACAGTGAATCGTATTTTAGAATCGGAGAGGGAACAATTCGCCGTTAAAAAAATTCAGCAATTAAACTCTGGCACTGGGCTTTGAAACAGGATCACAGAGAGTGCACTATATAAGAGGCGATCACTGGCCTTCATTGTTAGTCCCAACATCACCAAGAATTTTTTTCTCACTAGCTTTCAAATGGCCGATGGCCGATGAAGAAAATCCATGCATCAAGTGTCCCAATTGAGCATGTATATATGCCTCGTTACCCCAGACTGGAATGTTTTGATGTTCCGGTGTTGCAAATGTGGGGGATGTTCATTTTGTTCCTATATTTGACCTTTGTGCTACAAGCACAATGCAAAAAAGCATGTCCATAGGTTCACTAATGGAGACAATTCAAGTTGCAGCTCTAATTCAGATAATTACTCATGGGAACATGGCTGTGGAAGTATGGCAGTTATACAATGCGCTATACATGTACATGCTTTTAAAAAGAATTTCATAGTTATTAAAAGACAAGATAAATTGTATATTTCTTAGGCGTGCACGCTTAAAATGCAGCACAAAAGAATGCACATTTTTGACGCATGGTCCTGTTAGAGTTTTTTTGTATATAAGGCCTAACTAACATCTTTATAAGGAATTCCGGCACAGCAAAAACTTCAGAGTTCATTAAGTACAGCAAAAGACAGTTATAATGTCTATGTAAAAAAAAACTTTCTAAAAGTCTTCTCAAACAAACAGACTTTTTAAGAAGATTAATACAATGCTGCCAGACAGACCAACACTGGATAGAAAGGTTAAAAGTTTCTGTCTTGCAGACAGCTTTGTGAAGTTCTTCAGACGTGGGTAATATTTAAAGATTAATCCCAAGTGTTCACCTGTCTGCATACTAATATCTGTCTGGTGAGGGAGCAATTTTAAATGGTCTCAGGTTATTTCAGATAATGTCTCTTCCCCAGACATAACACCCTATACCAAAGATGTATTTTTTGTTGTTGTGTCCATTTGAATGAGTCTGCCAAAAGCAAGTTTTGTTAGTCAGATAATAACTGAGAAATAATTTGTTGCCCATCCCCAGAAGAGATGTCACTGACAATTATGTTGTATTCAGAGAATACTACCAGAATAACATCAGAGGAACACAATGTTCTGCTTTGTCCCAACACCAGCATGCACAACCAGTCTCTGTTAATGCAACTCTTTGACTTGTGCACACATGATGTTCTTGTACAATCTTATTTATATATGAATGCTTCAATCCAAATGAGTTACTTTTGGATCTGGGTTTGGTTAAATTCTCCTCTATGGTTACATACGTTTGATACATTGATAAGTAACTGTTCCGATTCTAGTTTATGGGAATTTCTACAAGCCAATGAAAAGCAACTGCTTCCATCTATTGGCTTTGTGGGCTAGAAGGACAGCTGGCTGAGAAATGGCTTGCTGAAGATGACTAATCCATAGAAAGGGAAACTCGATGACTAATCATGATTGTGGGGATGACCTAAAGAGACGCGACATTCTTTTCGCCTTATTCAGAAAAGAGCTCTAAGATCTAAAACAAGGACAATTGTACAATAAAAGCTAAACAAATTAAGGAATTGTTCACCAAAAACGGAAAAATCTGTCACTCTTTACTCACACTAATTCTAAATCTGAATAACTTGCTTTTATTTGTGGGGGAAAAGTCCCAGTTCCGATTTAGTTTAAATACATGGAAAAGAATGGCCAGGATATTCTTCACACATTTACCATCTGTGTTCTTCAGAAGAAACTAATTCCGGTTTGGAATGACAGGAGAGATAAACTACAAACTGTACAGAACTATACAGGACTTTCATTTTGGGATGATCTGTTTTTTCCAAAACCAAATTGTAGTGCATGAAAACAAGTGGCAGGTCTGCCGTTTAATGATCCTCTTTAGTCATAAAATGCTTGTATCTTCAGGTCGAGATTCCTTTGTTTAACCTTAATGTCAATAAAACCAGTAGGTGTTAAAGACCGGCTGTGTTAATCTTTCAAACAAAAGTATATCCCACTTATACATGTACCATCACATTGTTGAAACATGATACATCATCTGACATACAAAACATGAAAGACAACATGTATGTCCTCCTTCAGTCTTTATTTTCCATGTTGCTCAGTGGAAATTAGGCATAAATACATGGAACACTGTCAGACATGTGACCTGATACAACCTGATATAACCATGGTAAACTGCATGGTGTAGTAAAGACGGGCACGTGTCCTTTTTAAAGAACAACTGTAACAAATGTACAAATATTTGAACTACAAAAAGGCAGCTGAATTGGTTTGGAGAGTATAAAAATTTTAGCGGATATAAATAAAGCAGAAGACGGTGCACATGTTCGACAATGACTATGCCTTCAAGGTTGTTGGTAATTTTTGAGTTTCTTGCTTTTGGAAGCGTGGCTGTGGCACATGTATAATTTGATTAACACCCAGACTGGGCTCCTGTATTAGCTTTGTCCCCTTTGTAGATCTCTGTAATTACTAGTAGTAACAAAACAATTTACCCCATTTAAATGTGAGGACAGAAAATTTTAGGAAAGGAGGAGCACTTGTGTTTTACATTCAGGGCCAAAAAACAACAACAACAAAATAATAAATTTTCCACATGAGCGCACTGTACGATACATGGCATATACATCATGTGTACAAAATACACATACATCTGGTTGTAGTTCTATAAACACAAACCAGTATAATATTTTCATAGGTCTTTGTCAACCATTACCATCCAAGATAAACTGACTGAAAAGCAAAATCCTTGATATGTTCTGGTTTAAAATAACTCTACAATTAAATCTGTAAAAATGTGCATTTGCACATCACATTAGCTGTGTTTTAAACTTTAGCGAGCTGCTTCTCTGCCTATTGCATACATAAGCAGCTGCCTTCTATGGCAGCATCCCACACCAATGGACTCCCATAAAAGTGACTAATTTTAAACACTACATGGACAACAACTCACTTTGCCTGCTACGTACAATAGACTTGACTGATTTCAATACAGGCAATGTAAAAGAAAAGATAGGGTATAACTATAGCACAAATAGTTACGGCTAAATCATTTGTAGTTATTTAAAATGAACAGTTCTCAATACATTTCAGTATTGAATACATTTGATGTATAATCGACATTTCTCTTGCTGTGTCTGCCATCTTGGATTTATGGTTTTACAGATTATGTTGTAATGCATAATGGGATTGCCCTCTCGGTAAATGATACATTCGACATTTCTGAATTTTGAAGTCTAAAACAAGGTATCTTTAAGGGCAGCCTATTATGTAGCCTACCCTTTGGAATAGCCTTCGTGTCAGAAGCGCATCTATGATGCCTTAAAAGGCTACCTAGGGAGGCAGCTCTATTGATTTTGAAACAGACCTTCTATAGCTTTGATGGTACATTAATGGTACATCGAGTGACGCTCAATGCGTTTTTGATACATCATAGGAGAACAATGTTTTGTGATTCCACTTGTTTCACAGCCACAAATTATTAAGACTGCCTATTTTAATTACATCTAAAGACTGTAATTTGTGAGAAAACATTAAAACGTTGGTTTTAAAAATACATTAGCACACACGTTAAGGCTTTGAAGTACAAACTGACGTCTCTCGCTTGCAAACACACATTCACACTAACATACACACTGTGCTAAGACAAACAAGCTACGGAAAACATGACTTCCAGGTGCCCTACATGACCAAGCATGTGATTACTTTATCTATTAAGCAGCAATGTGCAACTAAGTCTGTATTAAAGAGGACAGATAACCATATTTACTGACAAAGGTAATAATGTGTTGAATTGTTGTTCTCGGTTCATACGTGTGGTCTGAGAGAAGGTCTCAAATTTCAGAGCTGAGGAACCTTCTCTCTGCAGATATGCATCCTTACAGATAAGGACTCACAATAGTCACAAAGTCCATTTTTGCTTGGCTCAATTTGTTACACCACAGTAACAGAGTTAAAGTAACAATGTAGTTTCCACAACGGCCATACTGAACTGGGCTGTGCTGACCAGAGGTGCATTGGTGATTGGTAGTGTCTGAGGGCATGGTCTCCCTGGGTCATATCCTGCCTGTCTCCTGGCCCTTCTCCTCCAGAAGATGAATGAGCTGCCCGAAGCTCTCTTTCACTGCGTCCATGTTCTCCACTGTGCTGCCCTCCAGAATCCAGCTCTTGCCTCGTGCCAGGGGCTCCAGCTCAAAGTATTTCTTTATCTGAGCGTGAGGAACAAACAGGGAGAGAAGGAAAAGTATAATTAGGTGGATATTTAATTTAAACAAGGTTTAATTGACTGATTCACATGGGCAAACTAGGGATGTTTGGGCTCACCTGACCCTGACTGGAAGCATTTCTTATAGGTCATTTGTGTAATGTGTTATCACGTGAAAAAACATACATAAACAAACCCGCTAACAAATCCTGGATGCACTGCTTGTGGGCAACACTTAGGGATGGGTACCGAAACCAGGACCTTTATCGGTGCCGGTGCCTAATTATAAAAGACCGAAGTATCGATAAGCTCTGACGTTAACGGTTCTGCTGTCGGTACTGGAGAAATTTTAAAAAACACATTTCCTATTTATTATTGTTAATAAACATTACCTAGCATATTTTACCTGACCGGCCTTTTGTAATTTGTGACAATATTTGTTATTCGCCTGCACTGCCGTTATTTGCAATCTCACGCACGAAATGTTCCGCAGTACACAGAACTCGCGCGCACATAACACGAGAGAGCTCGTGCTTATGGAGTGACGATGGCGGAGAGAGCCAAACGATCCAAAGTATGGTTACACTTCACCCGTGTGAACACGGACAATGCTCGGTGCAACAAGTGCAACAAGATTTTTGCTTGTAACGGCGGAAACACAAGCAATTTATCAAAACATCTAGCCAAAGTGCATTATGTGCAGATAGAAAAATGCAAAGTTTTCGACTGCCTAGCTTCTACTTCATCATCCGCCTCTTAGGTATGTATGCTATGTTAAAATAACGACATAAACATCACATACGGTTTTGTTTGTGTAATAGATATTTGCTCAAACATTGGTCTTTGCTCAGCTATAGATAATTATTTTATCTAATTATTTAGAATAGTTACCCTCATTAACCAATAGGAACACAAATATAAATCGAATCTTATAGAAAGTGCTAAATATTTAGTCTGTAATGTGATCTAAAAAATAAAATAATCTTTATTTTACTGACGTTAGAAGATATGTGGTATCTGCCAAAAAATTCCAATGTATTAGGCAGGGGAATATGAGGACAAAGTTGTAATACTAGCGCCAGTCCTTTTCAACAGGGTAGAAAGGGGAGGGGAGACTGGAATGCAGCACTCCAGTGATCAGCGTTTGCTACGGTACATTATGCGAGGGCAAACTTTGGGAACCAACAGAGAGAAATTAAGAAATGTGTTCAAAGTGAATGGAACCATACAGGTATTTGAACTACCATATGGTTCGCCAGAAAGATCAGATAGAAAAGTAATGCTATAGCCTTGATCATAGTGTTGTATGAGATGAAAGATATTTCTACTGATTATTAGCAGCTCTCCTGTGTTTTCAGAATTTCCACGGCAACAACAGAAAGCAACAAACACTAAATATTTCAACAAGACAGAGTTATTTCCATGCTTAAAGCCCTTCAGCAAAAGATATACCATTTCTTATTGTCCTTTGTGAATTGCAACTTTTAGGTACGAAAACTTTCAGATCTCACGAAAGATTAATCTTAAAGAATTTTAAACTCAACAGAAGAAAGCAGTTTAGATCTAAAAGATTAACACGAGGCCAGAAAAATGAAAAAACTATTGACTTCCAACAACAGCATCTAAACATTGTGATACCAAGCATCCAAAAATGTCCGCTCCTGTCAAAGTGATTTCTCATCACCAGTTCCTAATATATGCTTCCACCCAAATCGTTGACCTCTGACCTGGGGGACTTAAAAAGGCCCAGAATAAATACAGGTTAAGCTACTAGCACAGGTGCAAAAAGTGAATGACGAGACACTAAATAATTTCAAATGCTGCACTGGAACATTCTTGACACAACATACTATATTTTCATTGTGTTTTGGCTGTGTTTCTGGAAGCCAGCCGATAGTCTCATCACCTTATTGGTTCACTCCCAAACCTCCCTGCTGTGAAGAGAGACAACCCCACGGGGAGCACTTCCTCAAGCCCAGGCCTCTTGTTCCATCAGTTCCACTAGGTTTCGGCTCACTCACAGTGCTGAAAAATATGGCATCAGTGTCACATCTAGGCAAACACTGAGTTTAACTGGCAGCCAGCATGCAGGGTCAAAAAAAGCCTTTGAAATATTTTACTTCCCTTTGAGAGTGCAAAGAAGAAAAAAATTAAATAATCAAACAAAACATCCTTTGAGCCAAAGCTTTCCTATCTTGCCAAGAATGTTGATTAAGATTTCCCTGTCTGGGACTTCATTGCTACAAAATTACACAATCCTGCTGCTTAGAAGAGCAAGAACAAACTTGGAAGGCGAAGCCACATTTGTCTATTGTTTCAAAGCGAAACATTTTGGAAGTGAAAATCCAAATGTAACAGCTACAAAAGACAAGGGGTTTGAGATGGGCTGCTGGTGACGTTCATGAAAACTGCTTCACAAAGATGACACAGATAGTTCAACGGTCTGTCTGACGGCAGCGGCAGCTGATGCAGCACAAAGTGTATCATCTCTAGAACACCCATAGGACTGGGGCAGAACAGCCAGACAGCACAGAGGCAAGAGAGGCAACATACTTTAGCCTCTGCTCAAGTGTAAACTGCAATGCACTGTGATCAACTCGTGGACAACCAACCCAGACTGTTGGCAGACAATTGGATCAGTTGCATTGCTAATAAGATTAGTTTGATCTGAAGTAGCCTCCAGCTTTTTTCTGAATAACCTTGTAATATAGTAGCCAAGCCCAAGCTGAAGTTATCCTGAGGTATAGACGTATGCAGGGCTCACATGGAGTCAACTTCAGCACCTCTGCAGTTCAACAAACCCAATTGGCACTTGTACCAGGTTTCCTGCAGCTCCTTTAAGACTGTTTTGGATATGTAACCCTTCCTGTGTCAGAGGGACAAACCCTTAACACAAACAAGCCATGACAAAATCAATCTCTTGGTGACCTGACTACTGATGCCCCAGCACAAAGTTAGAACCTCACAGGTTTCAGGTCAGCGGCCGTGAACACACCTTTTGGCCCATGCGCTTTCATCGTTGGGTTGACTGGTCATAAAGCAGATTTACTGTAACTTGATTTGCGTACATCTTGGCTGTTCACATCTGGACTTGCAACATGATAAAAAGGAGCTGGAGTTGAGCCAATTAACTGCAGCATTGCAGAACTGTAAGGTCTCCTATTCATCCACCCATTCAACTGACATCAGCTGTCCTCCTGGCCCTCAAGCTGGTGTGGATTGACCTTCACTCAAGGCACTTCTGGAAACACCCACAAATAAAGAACATACACCCACAGAGACAACCATCTCCTCGGGCACTGACAGGTGACCTGCTAGCAGGCCCACATCAACACAGCACTGAAACTATGATCAACAAATCCATCTGATATCCATCAGACTCTGAACTTCATACTCTTAACCATACACACCTGCGGCTTTTCTCCCCTAAGAGGCAGACGTTTTCTGTGCCCTGTAATTTAAATATACGGCAAACATTGCCAGTGAGACCATTTTTTTGAGAATCATATCATGAGAAATTTCTAGACGAATGTGTACGCACAGACATCAATTTCAAAGACCTGTGTACACCCTGTATTAAGATCCATATGGTCGACCAAATGGACCAAAGGTTTTTATGCTTTTATTAATAATTTTAACATGCAATACTTTTAACATATGCAACTATGTAGTGTGCAATGTAGCTGCAAAAGAATTTACATTTTGCAATTTTCAAACACTTTTATTCAAAGCAACTTACAGTGCCTTCAAGGTACACACTTTATCTGCATGTGTTCCCTTGAATCTTACAACCCTGTTGTTGCAAGCAACAGGCTCTACCAGCTGAGTTACAGGAACACTGAAAAAAACACAGAACCCTCGAAATCTGATCTTACGTTGTCACAGAACATTTGTTGAGACGCATGTCACTACCAGGTGTAATTGGTGAGCTGACCACTTGTAATTGGACCACTTGAGACAAATCTTAATACCAGCGTCCAAAGACTAAAGATTGAAACAGACTATACAAATGGTGAAGAGCACACCCCTGTCCTTTTAGCAGAAATTCTGACCAGTTATTCTGCATAGCTCTAGTTTCTGTTATTCAGGCTCATTCCATAACAAACCACAGCAGTTTCAAGGGCCCCTCTACTTGCACACTGGAGGCAGCACTCCCTTTCTGAAGATATTTCCTCATATTAATAAATGGAACAGTATTTCATGCAGGGCATGAAGGCCCCTACGCTGGGGATTCCACAGCGAAGAAACATTCCTCACAAAGTAGCTCAGAACAAGAACTTCAGCCAAAATCGTGTTCAAGTTTCAAAACAAAAAGTGCTGGCCAAGCAATACGAGTCTACATGCGCATGTATTTGAGGTATACATGTGTGTGCGTTTGTGCATTGCTCAACATCTTCTGACACAAGAACCTGTTCAAATTTAGAACATGATCAAGGAGACCCATGGTATCTTCAAAGCTAGGTATGCACTTTTGATTTACACTGTTAAATCTGCAGAATGTAGAATAGAACAGAATGTATTGCAATCACTGGATGAAACTTCTCCATACACCTGAGATGAAAAATCACAGTCTGCTCTCATGCCATGGCCCCCCAAAAAACATAGCTTCACCTTAACACACAACTTCTAGTGTTGGCCGGCTGTTATGTAAGCATGCGTTTGAGTTACGGTGATGATTGAAGATCTGAGTTCTCATAACTCACAGTCTCCAGAACATTAGGAACACATTAAAAGGAGCTCAGCCTGCCCCCTGGATGTCTTCAACAACACTTTACCTAAATATAATTCCAACTGGGAGCCCCAGGCCAAATCACTGGTGATTCATGGAAAATAATCCTTGATAGTCCCCTAAAAATCATTCCGGCTGCTTTCAGACACACTTAAACAAAAACGCTAAGCAGGACATGCTATTCAGAGTTACAAATCAAAGTTAAAAATACCTAATTGGCAAAAAGTAATTATTGTTCATGAGGGCTGTGATCTGAATGGGGTCTGCAGAGGTAAAAATATCCCATTATAAGATGAGCCGTCTGGGAAGATGGGACACAGTCTTGCTTAGAAGATGGTTTGTGGTGCAACTATCGCTCGAATGTGAAATGTGTTCAGGTGATGTCACACACTTCCTGTCAATGCCTGGACCCGACCTATTCCTGTACTGGCTTGCTTGTACGGTCTGTACTATACAGACGGTCGGCATCAGCTGTCAGACAGTACACTATGTGACCACTCAGCACAGCGTGTCCACTCAGAGCGCAGAACAACAAACATAGGTTGTGTTTCAGCATGTGATATTTTCTTTGAATGTGCTGTTCGCATCATAAATAATCTCTTATAACTTCAAAGATGTTCTCTCCCTTATGTGCTGTAATCACGATACAACACAATTGGACTGCAAAAATGTGGTTACTTAGTCTGCGCCTCATTTATCCAAGATCCATGACCATATGGTCCCCAACCAAGCCGGATGCTGCTTGTTCAGACACTGGGCATCACCACCAGACAGCAGTGCTCCATGTGGCAGCACCAGTGACCTCTCTCAGCAGAATGCCCTGAGTCAGACTGCCAGCCGGTCCACACAATAATGTCTGGCCAGCATGATTCTTTCAGGGCCAGACAGAATACAGAGTCCAACCAGCCAGACAGTTCCAGCACAGTTCAGCCTCCTTCAGGCACACAAGATGGCCTTTGTCTCCATGTCTCAAACACATCTTTCAGGACAGGCGAGGAAAAATTCCTCCTCCAAAAACACATTCAATTGATGGCGCCTGATGGCAATGAGGACTTCTTTAGGTTTTCGTCCTGGTCCTTTTCCTCCCATGTATTTCAGGGATACACAAACAATTACTCAGGAGCGCTTACATAAAGTGTCGTAAGGTATGTCATAAATTCTGTTGCTCAATGCTCGCTAATCGTCCGTGTTGCACAAAACACATTGACAATTCCATTGTATAGCTAAATGAATTTGACTAAGAAAGCAATGCTCAGGAATGAGAGTAGCTGTAAGCATGTTGAGAGAGAAAATCAAGTCAAGAGGGTCAACAAGGACATCAGGAGAGCAAGTCAAGAAACAGAATTTGTAAATTTTAAAATACTTCAAAATAAAATGTGCTGCTGTTAACGGTTCTCAAAATATGCATTTTACCATCGTTGTGATTTAGTGGCATGCAATATTTATTCTATGGTGCAAAATCTACAGTTAAATGTATGTTACAATTTATCATTTTGTATTCAGTATTTTTATTTAATAAATAATTGGTACCAATTATTGGATTAGATTTACTCTCTGTGTCGGACTAAAATTTGTGTAAACACATCTTTTCAAAGAACTGTATCTCATTAGTTGACTGTTTTTCTTCAAGTATGTCCTCCTCAACTGCACACATCAGTGGGCTTCACAACATGATCTTGTGAAACAGGTCCAGTCGTACTTTCTGGATCTTGGGCTCTGTGTCACCACCACTCATGTTGGTTCTATGTGCATCTCTCTCTATCAGTCATAACTCTATTACAGACAGATGTTACGGGTGCCCTGTCTACTTTCAGAGTCGGGGTCATTTTATTATTACTCTAAATCACAACCCAGTGAGATCAGCAGTGATAAAAGGGGAGGGCGGGTCAGGCGGGTGGTACTTTTAAAGGTAAGACATTGACCCCTTCCATTACTGCATGGGGCAAGCTACTTTCAAAGAGCAGATGGGGAGACGGGGGCAGTAAATTACCCCAGTGACTGTGACTCTGCTGGGTAGAGTTTCAACTGCCGGGCCCTAAGATATGAGGACCACAGAGCTCCAGGGTTACCATATATCAAAGATATAAGAGTCTTTCTCTTGCATGAGGAAGGAATTTACCACATAGACACACACACTTACAGTTGGACAGACTCAAGATATGTTATAATAAAACAATGTGAAACTACTTATTGCTTACAAATAGTAATGTTAAAAAGGCACAAATGCTTATTTGTTTCATCTGTTTCATTTGCTTAATTAGTGGAGTGTAACCCTAAAATGGTGACATTTGTTTTGAGAGAGACACAAACAGCAGGAATAAAGCTGAAAGCAACTAATAAAGCCTAACTAACCAAATCATTGTTCATTAATATACATGCTTGTCAATTTTTTCCTAAACTGGAAAAGAAAATTCTTATTTTCCTTTTCATTGTCTTCCGGTGTCAAAGTCTGAGTTAATTAATATTTTGGCACAAGTTTATAAGTAACTTGGTAGAATGTAGCAGAATTAAGCAGATGTTAACACGCTTATTATTAGATGGATATCACTGGATGGACATTTGTCTTTACTTCTGTAAATCAACCAGCTGTACTGGTTGACCACTTCATGTCCAATGTAATTTCTGTCCTGAAGTCCTGAAGCAAAACCAATTGAAAAGTACTGCTCTAAACCGTGAAGCTCATCAGGTTTCAGCATCTTCATCATCAAAACGAGAAAGAGAGAGCAAAGAGGGACAGCACCAGTCTTTCCCACAGCAAGTAACATGAGAGACTGCGGAAGGGATGTAAAGCCAGACAGACACCCAGACAGTGGAGAGAGTGTGTGTGCGTGCATGTGTGTGTGTGTTGTATGAGAGAGAATGGTGTTTCTCCTGCTCATCAGACACTGGCCTTGGCACCCAGTGCTGAAAACCTGCCAATGTCGGCTGAGCAAATTCCGAGCCTCTGAGGAAAACAACAAACGGGTCTGTTGTTTGGACCCAGATTGCTGTGTGATCACAGGGGGGTGAGGAAGGACACAGCTTCTAGTTCCATACTGACTGAACCGAACCTCTTGGATCATACACACAACAAAATGTTGTACAGCAAATGTCTAGCTGGCATTTCTCTTCTTAAAACTTTATCTTTATATTGACCCCAATTGTTTAATTTCCAATCCAATTTGGCTGTGGATTGTCAGAAAAGATGAGGTGATGAGATTTGTAGATCTTTTAGTAAGTTAATGCCCAATTGCACTTCAAGTCTCAGTCATCAAAATATCTTTTGGACAGCTACATTTGTCCCCTTGAGCAACCTTAATAGTAGCCTCTGGCCATCTTGGCTCAAGTTTGCATATATAAAGGACAAAATTATGGGTAATTTTTCATGTGACTGTTGAGAATGTCGTACACTGGGCTGTTCAATTTCAGTACAATAGGTCCCCATTGCCACATTTTTAAAAACATGTATTATTTTTTACACTTATACATCTCAACAGGTACTAAATACACTTTTTTGTCTCATCTTTATAAAGCTCAGAGGAAAACACAGGCATTAATCTAACAGTGAATGCAACAGGGTCCTCCTGAAATATTCGTTTTTCCAAGTACACAAATCCCAACTCTTCCCCTCTGCACCATTGTTCATATTTATTACTCGCTGCGAGCCTGAGCAATTTTAAGTCAAACATAGTTAAACGTTTTTTAAATTAGCGAACCTAATTTTTTAAAATAAGCTATTCTTTAGTTTAGACTATTAGGCTATTTAACAAATCATTCGTAAGCCGTTCAATTCAACTGGTTTGACCAGACACGTTTCTTCATGTTCTTGCGTTGTAAAACAGCTGGAGGGTGCGTAACAGAAAGTAACAGAATAAAAAGCTCTCGAGAGAGACATTTTTTAAAAGTTGGACTATTTTTATCTTGACATGCCGTTTATAAAACGGGGGATGTAAAACATTGTGGGATGCTCAAAAAACAGAATGAGATATGATGCAGCTGCCAAAAATCAAGAACTGGAACCAGTTGTTGTAAGAAATCCAATACAAGAAATATGTACAAGTGTAAATTTAGGAATTTAAGTCGACAGAGAGAAAACTGAATGAAAGTGAGACTCAGAATCTCAATAAGGAATGACACAAACACATCCAAAATCATGTTTCCAGTCTATAATCTCCTCCTCTAGAGTCTGTGTGCTCTGAAACACACTTGGTTCATCTGAATTTCATACATGGGATTTAGAAAAGTAGCTTCTAAGGACACAAGCAGTCCATGTGAAATCTAAATGATACGGGGCATAAACATACAGTGATAAATCAATAACACACCACCAAACTATCATCTTCATATAGAGTCCAAGCACTCACAGTCGATTTCCATCAGATCACTGACTCATCACAGTCACTACATGGAGAAATTAACATGGTTTTCAAGTTTTGATTCTTGTGCTAAATCACACATTACAAAAATTGTTAACTATAAAAGTGATGTCATTAACAAACTGCCAACAAAGGATAAATGTAACAATACTGGGCTAAAATAAATATTTATTTTATATATGAAATTATCTTAGTGGACAGACTGCAAGGAAAGTTGATTTTTCAATTGATTTATCTCAGAAAAAATGAATATAAATAATGGAGTCAAACATAGAGAGACAGAAGCAGATGTTAACGCCTATGAAGGATAAAACAAAACAGGTTCATGCTGTCATACATGCCATATCCACGCAGACCAGAAAGTAAAGCAGACCTCCATTTGATATGTTTTGAGCGTTTGCTATTTATATCTGGCAAAAATGTATTTATTACTTTAGATATCTCCATAGACTATTGTGTGCAGATGAAGTAGTATACATGGCGGACTGCATTTCAAGAAAACCTAACTCTAATTGGCTGTTGGACAACATATGTGACAATTGTGATGTTCCAAGAAGGCAGACAAAAAAATGTGTTTATAGACTCCTCATAAACAGTGGTGACATTAGTCAATTGAGATCAGACAAAGCATCGTTTTAAAAAACCCCTGGAAAGGCTGATTTTACATAAACATTTGTCTTTTTTGTTGCAAATAAAATTCTCCATACATGAATCAAAAAGGTTTCATAATTCAATTCAACAGCAGATTCGGTTTACAACACATGTTGGCAGCAACTTCTTTATAATAACCGAAAATATGACTATGACTGTTTTCAACCCTGCAGATCGTTTTTTCCCTTTCAAAAATACCCATAGGATCCATGAGATCTGATACAGTTTGAAATCGATTGAGAGCAATTTAATGGAAAACAAGCTGGTCGGGTTCTATCTCGACCACGTCTAGTGTAACCAAAGCTGGATCTCCAGCACAGAGTGTGAGTGTGGCTGCCAGCTGAAAAGCCCTGTTTTGACACACATCAGTGAAATGGGATGCGCTATTCTCCAAAGGCAGATATTTACCGCTCGCGCTTCTCAGCCAGTTAATTAGCGCTCTGTGCATTGGGTGATACCCTGCAGCCCGCGGACCCATTTCTCCACTCTGAGCAGATGTGTGTGCACGCACGCTCGCACACAAACCGATTTGAGTGGTATCGGCCAAGTGACACACACACACACACACACACACACACCGAATCATTCAGGAAAAGACACACAGGCTGAGTAACTCAATCCGGCAAACATAAAAGTGACAAGGGGATCATTAAAATAGAAATGCGACAGCGGAGACATGCCATGCATTCCGACTGTTTGCTATTACTAACAGCAGTAAGCAATTCGTCTTCATTTTGATGCCACTTGCTTTTGAAATGACGTTTAAAGGGATCTGAAACGGAGCGATCGGTTAAATGAATATATGCTTATGAGGCGACACAACAGCTGTAGTGTTCCTCCACTCCACCGATTGTTCAGGCTTTCAACAACACAATGCCTTATTGTCAGAAAAGCCTGAGAAAGTTGGTAAGCTGAGTTGTGTAGTTCTGTGGGAGAATGTTCTGTGGCCTGTCAGTGTTTGCAAACAACAAGTCAATCCTCAGACACCAAAACTGCAGAAACAAAAACTGATGCCACTGTCATTCAGTCTTAAAAAGAGTAATCAGACAACTGTTTGAATAGTTTTACAGTGTGTGATCTACAGAGCCCTTCCAAATCTGTGACAATGGCCTGCCACTGCCAAGCTTGAATGTAGCATAGATGATACGTTGTTTGGATTACACATTGGTATTAAAACATGTAGAAAGTGTAGAATCTCACCAGTGATACGTGGTGTTTCTGTACAATTGCTATGTGTGCCAGCATGTTTATCGTAAAAGTGCTCGCAAGTGACTATGAGTGTGTAAAAGTTAACCTTGTCTCTTTGTGTGCACTATAACACATGACTTTTGTGCGGTTCTGCCTTTAGATGAATGATGTTGTGTTCTGTAAAGTTATACCTTTTTGACTGTGATTTTCAGGCAAACATTATGTGGTTAGCCTGTCTTTTGTAACGTAAGTAATGGGTTACCTTGAACATTATTAAGCACTAGGTATTAGATGAGTATTAAATTACAGCGGGTGGAAGGTTTCCCTGTCCTCTATAAGAAAGGGAAACACACAGAGCTGCGGATGCTGAAGGGTGAGTATTAAACAAGTATCTGGTTACAATTTTAGACAGCGGGTGCAGAAGGTTTGTTCTGGTGGTCGGCCAAGACAACGATGATGATGATGATGATGATGATAATGGGAAGTACTGGATGAGAATTAAGTGAGTATAAAGTTATGTCTTGTACGGAGAGGACAGCAGGTTTGTCCTTGTGGTCAGCTGGGATGAGAAAGGGAGTTATTAGAGTATTGGGTTACTACCTCTTGTACAGAGCGAGCAGCAGGTTTGTCCTGGTGATTGGCCAGTATGAGGAATGGAAGCGTGCAGAGCTGAGGATGCTGCAGGGCCGAGTGCAGCTCCATTCGTGCCACCTCCATGTCCTCCTCAGACGACACACTGTCCAACACAAAAACCACTCCCTGAGAACCCTGGTAGTACCGGCTCCAGTACTTCTTAATTGAGTCTGCGCCTGCAACAAAAACACACGGTTTCACACCTTCAGGATCTCTGCAAGGAAGTCATAACATTTAATACACACATTAACCCCTTCGCAGAAAAAGGTGGTTTTCCCGCAGAACATAAATCAGATGTCGTGGTGAAAACAACGCAAAGCTTTAAAAAATGGAAAACATGAGCTACAATAAAACGTTTTTGGCAACTGAATGGTAAAGTGACTACAGTGTATTTCGACACAGTATCAATTTGAACATTGCTGGAATGCATTTGGTGAGGACCCCGACCTCCTTTCAAAAACCATTGCGGATATTGCATTATGTATTTTTATGACTTCAAGAACGCATGCCAACTTGCACTTCTGCTCGGGAAGGCCTGTGGGGAAAAGCCGTGTCCAAATGAAGAGTGCTCAACGCAACAGTGTTTCTTTAAAGTCGACCCTGAGAGCATATTAAAATGGTTTCTTCTGATGGCCAGTCTACAGCACAGTTCAAATGGGCCCACTTTTACAGTGAACATATGGTTTCTCTTGTGCACAGCAATTTGGGGGTACAAAAATGTGGCCACCAAGACACACAAGCACAGCATGGCTTTGGTTAAAGTGAGTCACAGTGGGGCCTATACCCTAACCGTGAAAAAACAGAGCTTGGTTTGTCTATACCTCTTGTCCTCATGAGTTTTGCGAATGGAATGCGTGGCATTAATTGCAAGCATGCTTTGCGCGCATCATCTGCTGCACACCAATGCGACAATTACGCGACAGAATATCCTCTTCTATTTTTTGTGCAAGCCGCGGGAATGACTTTAACATGCATCTGAGGCGCTAATAAATAGGTGACATCTTCAATCAACGCCAGCAATTAATCAACTGATTTACTCAAGAGCTCTTGAAGTTCTGCCAGACAGAATAAACTTTTGTTTGACACTAAGCAGCTGCGCGGATTGCTGGCCGCTAAACACACTGGACCCAAGTTTAATGGTTCCGCTTCCAAACTTCTGAGCACTTTGTCACACCGCAAATTGAGCTCTTAGTCACGCCTCGCCAAATTATCTGCACTAAAACTGTTCTGGAGTCCTCGGTTCAGATGCGGAACCTGCACCACCTATAAGATTGAGTTTCAGTGCTCAACTGCCCGATATCATCGCCGCATATGATGAACAATATAATGCTTCCCGTCCTCATTTGGTTTTATCCACTGCAGTATTCAGCAACAGCTTTCCAACCGCTGTCATGAAACCCTGGCAGCAACAGCTAACACACTCTGCGATACCCAGCCAAAGAAATAATGTTTTCTGCAGATGTTTAGACAAGTTGTGACTCACAATAAATATTTGGGATCCTCGCAGACAGCCCATGTCCGAGACTGACTCATCTAATTAACCAATGTTTGATCTGCTGTTGCTATTACACACAGCAGCATTAAATATTAACGCACAATCGCTTAACCTATACATCTCATTTTCGACATTGTTTCCTACATGGGCCTTGTCATGAGATAAACCAGCTTTGCTGAAGATCACCCGCCACAAATTTTCCCCAGCATTTCTCCATGTGGTGTGACAATCATTTTACTCAAAGTCTCCATCTACTGGCTGTGTGAAATAAATCAAATACTGGGAGGTCTTGTGGAGATTAGGGCTTTGAAAAGCTGTGGTTCACTTTCATTTTAAATGCATAAACACGTGCAATATGATGAGAACAATGTGACAGAACGCAGCAGGGTTTATCTGCAACTGACTGGTGCATTACAATCTCTTGTGATAATGCAACTAAAGCACATTTTCACAGAAATCATTACATCATGGCCGAGGTCCAGAGAAACAGAGAGAGAGAAAGAGAGAGAGAGAAAGAGAGAGAGAGGGCTTGCTAAGTGCTTTCAGATGGCTGCTGTGAGATGGTAAATGTGAGCATGTGGTGCCTCCTCTCCGCTGCGCCTGTCAGCCCGGTAGATCACACAGGGTGTCATCATGATACTGTTGGGAAATGTACACAGACGGCGGCGCAGCGCTTTGAACGTCTCCTGGCTTCCTGACATCACTCACACTGACCCAAAACACGGGCCAAACCAATCCAATAACACGCAAAAATGGTAAACCGTCTCGATGGCGGAAACGACGAGCGAGCGAGCGTGTCAGGCCAGCGCACAACCTCCATCAATAAAGTGTGACATGAGCTTTCCGCGTCAGGTTCAAGGTTAATGTCCCAGCCGTAACCCAACACTGATGTTTTTGGGGAAAAAGAGGTCACACTCTGCAGGCCCCTGACATTGAGCTGAACTCTTCAGAGGTCTCGAGAAAAGGTTTCTGAAGTGCTTGAAAGGAAAATAGAACATAATTGTTCTGGTTCTGGAGGAGAAATCAAAGGTTAACCAATTTAAAGATCATTTAACATTAACCTTTTTTTCACTTTCTCATGTCCTATTTCACTTTAAAGGGACAGTTTGTCCAAAATCGTAAATTGTCATCATTTACTCAATTGGATGTTGTTCTAAACTATTATAATTCAGAAGGACACAGAATGATGTTAGGCAGAATGTTAAAGCTTCTCTTTCCTACTAAATGATACCTAGTGACCAAGAGCTGTCATAACAGTAGTCCATGTAGCAAATGACAGCACTGTGAGAAACTGCCAACCTTCCTCTCTGCTGCTCTTTTATGTGTGTTTTTGGGTTTGGAAGGACATAAGGGTGGTTTTGGGTGAACTGTCAAACATCCTTTTTCTATCTTGTTCAATTCTAAGCCAAACTGTTAATATTTTTATTGCATGCACACGGCCCGGGTGGAAACACTCCTTTTCAAAATTTTAGGGGGGTAACCTCATTTACAGCACTTCCAAATCCAACTTTGTTTCCTCACCCATCGAGTCCTCCCTTCCCCCAGAGTTCTCTGCATCTTCAACACCCGGCTATTCCCATCATCACTCATTCATTCTAAAGACAGACTCAAAGCTGCAGCCCATCACTCATATGAAAATGGAAACGCAGGCCAAGATGGCTGCGGGTTCAGTGAACGAGTGACATCTAAAACATTTCCTTTGCGTGCTGCATCCAAGCACTGGTGCTTCCTGGGGTTCAATTTACCTTGAAAAGAAAACTATTAGTCATCAAAAGAAATGACTCTTTTTTTTGGGTTGGATCCTCATGTCACATCTGTATTAAATAACATTGATATTCCTGGTGCTGGGTTGCCAAAGTTTACTTTTCAAAAGTTTAGATGTGAAATAATGGCTTGAAATGATCACAGATGTGTCTGTAGATGTTGGTTTATATTAATTATGACGTGTTGTTGTTAAGAACAGAGAGCATTTACCTCCGAGTTCCTTGACGTTTAAAATGGCGTTCTGGAATGGCACAGCTTTAATGCTAAAACCTGTGAGAACAAGTTGAACAAAATTATTTACTGCAGCCATGAGGATTTCATAAAAGGAAGTCAGAAATAAACAAACATCTCTTGCACACCTGGGTGGTCGTGGACAGGTGTGCAAGAGATTTTTGTAGCTTGGAAATCTTGTAAATGTCGACCTTCTATAGATTTTTTTGGAAGAATGCCTGATGACCTTTGATCAAAACATAATAAAGAGACTCCTAATATCCTAATAAACAACCTACAACAATGTGCTGGACCCTGTTTTTCTCAAACGCATGAAACAATCATAAATACACCTGCGTTGCTATGCAGACCTAGATTTTATGAAGCCTTCAAAAGACAAAAGACTTAATACAAGAGGAACTGTATGAAGTGTTTGGTGAAAAGGAAGTGCAGAAATCTGTGTTTGTGTTTGGAGGTCATATCTGGTATTGCTCTCTGATGGTGGGCTGACCTGTGGTAGGAACAATGTTGTCTGTTGCCTCATTGCAAAGTCTGGAGAGCAGGCTGGTCTTTCCAGAGCCTGTCAGACCAATGCAAACCACGTCATACTCTGGCCTGGGAGGGGGAGGTCCTTTACAGCACAACGTCCTAAGACACTGAGGAAAGAATGGAGAAAGACAGGTAGAAGAAGGAGAAGAAAGGTATAGAAAGAAATGTTAAAACGATTGAGTTGTATTTTTGTGTTTTGGCAGACTCTTGGCTTGCGATACTCCCAGAGAAATTCTGTGGGTGTTTGTGTCGCTTTAGAAACAGAAACACATCTCAAAGCCATCTGACATCTGTTGACACCATCTGGTTGAGCAAAAAGTTTGTGCGCAAGAAAAAACAAGTCTACCGCACAGTGCCTCCATTGAAATCATATGGGCTGAGAGTCACCACAGTATTCTGGGCTAAGCTTGCACCCAATATATTTCTGCAGAAAAATAGCCCCCTTTTCTGTAAGCCGTTGTCGGACGGCTTTGGTTGATGTCATGACAATGAATGATAAAGTGAATTAAAAAAAGTCAGCAATAAATTTGAACAGAGCAAAATTAAATTAACCGCCAAAACTCACACACAAAGGCAGCCCTGCTAAAACAGATCAGATCTTTAAACAGATCAAAAGCATCATACCATTTAGTCTACGAGAGGATCAAAGCTGGTGGGGCCCTCTGTTCGAGCACGTTTGACATGCATAATGCGCAAGTAAGAGGCATTGTGTTGCGTTACATTGCAATGGTACGGGTAATGGGAGCTTAATGCGGTCAAGCCCCTTTTGAGTAAAAACAAATCTATCTTCAGTCAGTATAAAATTTCTGATTTCCCCTTCTAACTTTCTGTCTCTGCCTGCCTTTTTCGTGTCATAAAGCAGATTTCACATCTGAAGGTCTTTATCTAGTTGACTATGTATGGCTGTACTAGTGAACTGTCTACTGCCTATATAGACTGCATTCTAATTGCATTCGAATGCAACCTCATATTTAAACAATTTGGATCGATCTACATAGGCAGCAGCAACATACTGTACAAAGTCACTCGGTTGAGGCATGCATTTCTCACTCAATTTATTGAAGCAGAATATGACTTGTGTGGTGCTAGGCCAAAAACACAGTACTATAATTATGAATACATAGCTACAGTAGCTGTAGTAGCTGCAGTGTGTGAAAAACTTTTAATGCACTCACTGAAAGTACCTTTGATAAAAGTGCCTGATAAATAACTACAACACAATTGTACATTAACCAAGTATGTAAACATAGACACAAATTCTTAGAAAATACTCTGCAAGAGCCCAATCCTGTTGCACATACTTAGCGTGCGTTCTTGCGTTACTCTGACGGCACCCAAACTCACAGAGTTTGTCAATGAGGCATGAAATTCATCTTGCATAACTGTAAGTGTCTGCGGTCACATACTTGCATATAGAGTTTCAGCCCTTATTTAGTCATAGATACTAGTGACAATAAGACTTCTGGCTTCATAAACAGATATATGTGCCAGAAAAATATCTCAATGAGACAGAAATGGCACACAGGGGGAGAATATATGTGCTAAATGCATTAAGCCATCACGTGAAACCCAGTCAAAGTGCAGATAACACGGCTTAATTACATGAGGGTAAACCATGACCAATACAGCCAGAAATCATGAAAGCTTATACAGTCATTTGTGGTGTATTGATACATTGTAAAGCCTGAACATGTGATTGCGAGGAAAATGGGAAGGAGGCGTGGTGGGATTTCATTCTAAATTGGAACCAGACTGAGTTTGAGTGTATGATTAGCAGATACTGACCTCTAGTGGACAAACTAGTTTTACTAGTTTTTTAATAGAACATGTTTGAAACAAATCAGTGCCATAAATTAAAGACCATGTAGATCTTAAAATTTATGTAAATTTGAAAGTAAAACTGCACCTTAAACATGAACTAAAATGTTTACTTCATACATGCTGCTGCTCTTACTGGCACAATTCCTCAATGAAACATGTTTGCTATCGCTATCTTTTAACTAAATGTAATAACTCACTCCACTCTTTCAGCTGGTGCCATAAAGTCCTCTTATTTATTAACCCTCCAAAAATGTGTCATAAACTGTAGTCAACTGTTCATGATCCAACTGATTGCAGTGGATAAAGTTGAGTGCTGTCCAGCATTTTCTTCTCATTGATCATACTGCTTCACTCAAAAATAGGTCACACAGCAGAAGATAAATGGGGTGCAAATGAGTGCTGCACAATATTAAAGAAAATGTGATGTGAAATAACTTACTAAATTATGTTATATGGTAATACTTTAGGATTGTAAAATCAATTGGATAATCCTTTGGAAAACAACTAAAATCAGTCGCTTCCTGTAACCATCAATGAGTTTCTTACACCTCTCTACTGGAATTCTGGACCACTCTGCTTCTGAAGGATGTCTTCTCTCCACAGATCTCTCTGAGATCTCTCCACAGGTGTTCTATGGGATTCAGATCTGGACTCTGAACTGGTCATCTCAGAACTCAGCGCTTTGTTTGTAACCATTTATGAAGTGTTTCAGGTCATTGTTCTGCTGGAAGACCCATGACCTCTGGTGGAGACGCAGCTTTCTGACACTGGCCACTATGTTGCTCCCCAAAATTCTTTGGTAATCATTAGATTTCATAATACACACAGTCAAGGCATCCAGTGCCAGAAGCAGCAAATCAACCCCAAAACATCTTTGAACCTCCACCATGTTGGAAAATTCCAGTCTTGCTTTTTTATGCAAGACTGAGATTTTATGTGATAGACCAACACAAAGTAGCACATAATTGTGAAGTGGAATGACAATGATACATGGTTTTCAAAATTTTAAGCAAATAAAAATGTGAAAAGTGTGTGGTGTGCATTTGTATTCATCCCCCTGCGTCAATACTTTGTAGAGCACCTTTCACTGCAATTACAGCTGCAAGACTTTAGGGTTATGCCTCTACCAGCTTTGCACATAGTAGCTCTGGCTGTATGTTTAGGGTCATTGTCTTGCTGGAAGGTGAATCTCCTTCCCAGTCTCAAGTCTTTTGCAGCCTCCAACAGGTTTTCTTCCAGGATTGCCCTGTATTTATCTCCATCCATCTCCCCATTAACTCTGACCAGCTTCCCTGTCCCTGCTGAAGAAGAGCATCCCCACAGCATGATGCTGCCACCACCATGTTTCACAGTGGAGATGGTGTGTTCAGGGTGATGAGCAGTGTTACTTTTCCATCAAACATAAAACTTTGTATTTAGGCCAAAAACTTAAACTTTGGTCTCATCTGACCAGAGCACCTTCTTCCACATGTTTGCTGTGTCTCCTACATGGCTTGTGGCAAACGGGACTTCTTATATCTTTCTTTCAACAATGGCTTTCTTCTTGCCACTCTTCCATAAAGGCCAGATTTATGTAGTACACAACTTATAGTTGTCCTGTGGACAGATTCTCCCACCTGAGCTGTGGATTTCTGCAGCTTCCCCAGAGTGACCATGGGCCTCTTGGCTGTTTCTCTGACCAGTGCTCTCCTTGCTCGGTCTGTCAGTTTAGGTGGACGGCCATGTCTTGGTAGGTTTGCAGTTGTGGCATACTTGTTCCATTTTTGGA
>JAZGTJ010001036.1:43791-67613 GCA_036877575.1 Botia almorhae
TTTAGGTGGACGGCCATGTCTTGGTAGGTTTGCAGTTGTGGCATACTTGTTCCATTTTTGGATGATGGATTGAACAGTGCTCCTTGAGATGTTCAAAGCTTGGAATATTTTTATAACCTAACCCTGCTTTAAACTTCTCCACAACTTTATCCCTGACCTGTCTGGTGAGTTCCTTGGTCTTCATGATGCTGTTTGTTCACTAATGTTTTCTAACAAATCACTGAGGCCTTCACAGAACAGGTGTATTTATACTGAGACTAAATTACACACAGGTGGACTCTATAAACTAATTAGGTGACTTCTGAAGGCAATTGATTGCACTGGATTTTATTTAGGGGTATCAGAGTACAGGGGGCTGAATACAAACGCACGCCACACTTTTCAGATTTTTATTTGCTTAAAATTTTGAAAACCATGTATCATTTTCATTCCACTTCACAATTATGTGCTACTTTGTGTTGGTCTATCACATAAAATCTCAATAAAATACATTTTGCGGTTGTAATGTGACAAAATGTGGAAAAGGGGTATGAATTCTTTTGCAAGGCACTGTGTTTGTGTATATATATTATATATATATAATGTAAATATTTATATAAATTTAAAGTCTTGGTAGTCAAAAATGGTGTGGTACAATATGAGCGACAGCATGCATCACAAATAATGTTGCAGCACTTTTTCTACCATCCAATTACATCTCAATGGAAAAATCCCATACTTAAAGTCCCGTCCTACAATAACTGCCATAGTTTGGATGAACTGTTCCTTGAATAAAACACATTACTTAACACCTGAGTATAACAACTACTGGCCCACTTTACCCGAGCTCTGCAAGGGAGACTAAAACAAAATATATCCTGCGGGGTTTTCATGTAAAAGAACCTCAAAATTGATATCCTTATTTAGACAAAGTTCCTTAATGAATAAACAGAAGTAGTTCCTTTAATAACCACAAGATGGCAGCGCAAAAGACAATCTTTTTAGAAGCAAACACGTGCAAAAGTATGTAAACTATGACTTACATACTTTGAGCAGTTTTTTATGTAAAACAGGTTGGACGTTTACTTGATAATCTAGATTACTAGGCAAAGCCAGTAGGTCATACAATGGTGTGTTCTTAAGAAATTCTTCACAAATAATATAAAGCTGCTCTGATTTCTGTAACTTCCCATCACACATATGTCCATAATTGGATGTTTTTTAATTACATTCATGACCAGAGATGTCAAAAGTTACCAAATCACTGTAAACACAGTTGGTCATGTTTTTGATAGAGCAAGTTACACAGCAACAACCTAATCTTTACACAGGTAGACTAGGTGGCTCTCCTGATACATCACTGATAATCGTCATTAGATACCCTCCAACAATAGTACAAAGATCAAACATGCATGGCATAAATCCTCAGGTCGAAATATGCAGATTTCGCAAGCAGACGTTCCCAGAAGCATCTTTATCTGGGTGAAATGCACAGCACTGCCACACATGCCCATCCTACTCTCAGCACAGCTTCCAGGTAAAGCTGGAAAAGGGGCAACAACAGGAAACAGGAAGGGCTCAAAAACTGATGCCACAATAGGTCTGGGAGAAAGCGGCAGTTTCATGACTGAAACGCACCACAGACATGCAGTCGTGCAATAAGAGCACTCAGCATCTGTTTGTTCTGTGACAAGTTTTAAAGATGCATAATGGAATTCTGGTTTCTCAATCAATGTCTGCCGTTCGTGTTTTGTCGGAAGTCCATTTTGTCACAGCTTTCCTGCACAGATTAGCCTGTGATCTCCACATCAATGCAGATCTGACTGGCTACTTGTCTTTTAACAAAAGGTCTCACTGGACTTGAAAAATGTCACCAGAGAGTAGCTTACCTCCCACCAGACCTTCTTTTCTGTGTTTACTGATATGGCGTAAAGACACAAGGATGAACAACAAAAGCCTTAAATTTCCAACCAACTCGAGAGCTCAATGTAAATCATTATTGTAGCTGACTGGGGGTGACTGGGGGTCAGGAACAGTTTTATGTATGGCCTCAATAATGAAACTTTGTTCATTTCTAATGAAACAATACACTACTTTGTTTTTTGCATGTATTTTTAAGGAAGTAGTGTACAAGCAAACTTCAATTGCTAATTTGTAACTGTTTAAAAAGTAGATAGAGTCCATGAAAATGAACATTTACATCTTTTATAGTATTATACAGACAGGTTAAAAATCTCTGGCTCAGTATTAACCAGATAAGTTTGGCTTGGCCCGCTCGGTGACCCTGCATGTTTTACCTGTGATCTGATACACTGTGAAAATCTCCCGTAACACTGCAGTGGAGTTTTGAGTCAACAGGGCGCACAGGGATTTGCACAGTATTAAAACTGTAGCACGACATAAAGGAGAGGACTCAACAAAGCCCGGCTAAACTGGAGCTGCCCCCGCTGCTCAGCCATTGATGGTGCTGGGCTATAAATCTCAGCCGTTTTCCCTCTTTCATCATTTAAACATGTTGAACAACAACCTCTATTCTTTAAACATCATAAAACTAGAAACCATCAAACAATCACATCATCCAGATGGTCAAACTGTGGTGTAAATAACTGGCAAACTGGGAATTCTAAACTGGGAATTCTATTTTGTCCTTCCCAGGAACGGGTGAACGGCCTACAAGCAATGACTTGACTTCTGATCTCAGAATCTGGAATAGCAGATTAGTATTCGACCAGCTACTACAGGAAGCTTCTTTTTGTTTTTCTTTATTCCGTGTCGCTTTCCACCCAGTTTCCACCTTTGATGGGCTGCATTTGTAATGGTATCCTGTTTGGTCTGACAAGGGCTCCAATTCCCAGCAGCTCCGGGTCCCATAGAGCCCTAGCCGTTCCGGGCGGTGGAATATTCACTTGCTAGAGAGGAATTCTGCGACCTGACTGCCACATCCTGGCTTATCAAAGCACGGAAGTGGAGCGTGCAGAATACATGGTTAGCGTCTCCATTCCAACATCAGCCAGTCTCCACCGAGTGAGGAGATGTAGAGAACAGTATAGTACTAATAATCATGGCTTCTCTGTTGTATAATACTACTAATTAGACACAATGGCCACTGGAAACATTCCTTAGAGATTCTGGCCCATGTTCAAACAACAGAAAAATGAAGTTGCTGCACAGAGCAGCAGATTTACACCATTACTATCACATCACAGATGACAGTGAAGGTCACTGGAGTACACTAAATAGCACACACATATGATATTACAACATTAGCCACACTGCAACTGATTCCAGCCTTTAACTAACTTGTTTTGGTAAGTCTGTGCCAGTGTCAGAAATCAACTTATTAATTTAAGGCAACACTTGCCCCCAATTAATTAATCATTTTGAGGGACATTTTTTACATTAATATAAGCATAATGGTAAAAATCTGTTGTACATGAATTCAGGTATTTTACACAGAATCAATGAAAATGTTTCATCTGACCACTTACGGTTGTTAATTATAAAATGAAATCAACATACTGCATAAAAAACTGAAGCTGTTGGTAAAACATTTTTTTGTTCCAAATTCAACAACTTTTATGTCAGCAAATGTTTTGCACCTACAGGTAATTACACACCTATTGTACCTAGAATAGAATAGAATGAAATACATTAAACCTTACATAATAGGCTTTAAAAGCTCCAGCACTGTTTGCAATTATGATTTAATTCTCTAGGGCATTTTTGCCCTGAGCTCTAGTGAATGTTTGACTGTGGTCTGTGCCCAGCGAACCTGTGTGGTCTTCTGCTTCTGTGGCTCATCCACATCACAGCTGAACTTCTGCACAGAACTGTTATAACAGGGCTCGCAAAATCACTGGCCCGACGTCCCGGGGCTATTGTATCATCCAGGCGGGCTACCAAAATGTATTCTGTATGATGTAAATGTATCTTATGAGGAAAAATATTGCAATGCGTTTTCATTCTCTCACAAATTCGGTCGGGTAATTATGTTGTATGTTATTGTCAGGCATTGGGGAGCCCATCAGTATGTGAAGTATTGAAATCGTGTTTGAATGTGTATCAGTGACGCTCGTCCTGTCAGTCATTACTCTCCTCACGTGACCAGTGAAATCTCCCACAGCAAGATTAAACATGTGATAGAGAACGCATGTGCAGTGGAGAGAAAATCACTGATAGTTATGTGTGTGTGTGTGTGTGTGTGTGTGTGTGTGTGTGTGTGTGTGTGTGTGTGTGGAAATAAGATGTGCATGGATTTACGCAGGTATTTCAGTTCTGAAGTGGAGACCGATGCACAGATGGAGAAACTGATGAAAGAGATCAACATCGAGTGACATTTTCTTATCTGTGACTTCACTTGATGTTTCAGAATCTGACACAGACTGAATTGTTCTATATTGTTTTTACAAGTTCATAGAAATTTCAGTTCAGTTAGAACTAAATATTTGTATTGATTATTGTAATTTGATTATTTTACAGGACTGTTATTTGTGTTTTGAAAACGTTTTTAATTGATGTTTTGTCACCTTTACAATATTCTACATTAAAAATGTCTTGTTTTTTATTTTATTATTTTTTTAATCTTAAATTCATTTTGGGGTACCAAAATCTGAAGAGTGCCTGTCCGAAGGGCTACCAGGGACTTTGACATTTTGCGAGCCCTGTATTAGACACGTTTAATTCAGAGAATGTTGTCTTCCTGTCCAGGCTAATTCACAGACAAAACCGCACACTCACTCAATGTTTCACATTGTCCTCTATAAACTGTGTTAAATCCCAGGGGATCAGCAGTTTCTGAAATACTCAAACTATCCTGACTTAAATGTAAAGTCACTTCAGATCACATTTCACTTCATCTCATTCTGATTTTTGCTTTGAACAACAACTGATTTGCTTAACCTTGTTTGCATGCTTTTATTAACAAGAGGGTTTACGTAATAAAAAAATCTCTTAAAAGTGATTATAACATTTGGCATGTTGGTATAATGAATCCAACTTTGCACGCACAAACACAAACATGAACAAAACTATGGTCATTTGGTGTGCAAAAGTGACACTGCAAACACCACCAACTGGTTTCACAATGTAAACTACAGGAAGCAAAACAAAGAGAAAACTAGCCTAAGGGTGGGTTGTCCTCTGAAATGCTTATTCGGTAACTTGACATCAACTACAGCTTACAAAACACTACCCATCTGTCATTTATCTGACAATAGGTCAATTTAAATCAGTCTCCATGAAGCAAACTTGAATTAAAAACCTTGTTTAAGGCCACAAATATTGATAATTATGAAGTTTTAACCTGGAAGCTTTACCAGCAGACATCTTTAAACACTCAAAGCACATCACTCAGATATAATCAAATCAAATCAAATCACTTTTATTGTCACATCACCACAGCACTTGTGCCTAGGTGAGTGAAATTCTTAGGAGCGTGCTCCAGACAGTGCAGAGACAATTAACATTTAGACAGGTTTGTACGGAAGACAATGTGCAATATAAACATACATACATACATACATACTCAGACATGTTTACAAATTGAAGAGATAAAGCTTCAAAGAGACACCTACACATTAAACCAAGTTTAGAACATTCTCACATATCCAGAATTTAGACCTACAGTACAGATTCTGATCCACACTGCAGCTCATCCTGGCCAAGAATGAGCCACTTGCAAGGAAGAGACCATCTGATTGACATGTAAAGGGACCAATAGCGGTTTGTTTTTATGTGCCATTTAGGGACGGCTTTATATGAAATACATAAACATACTACTTACAGTTGCATGAAGTCAGTCAACAATCACATCTGACTCTTTGTAATACACACTTTATAGTAAATATTGTGGACTGTGGGCTTAATGTGTGAGGCTGCGATAGAAAATTGTGTGTACGAGTCTGTGGGCTGCTCTAGTCAAGCTTGACATTGCCTTTAAATCATGGGCCTAAGTCTGTTAAATAAACATGAGACTAACTGTGACCTCAGAGCATCCATTAAAAGATCAGCCTGATAAACTGACTATTTAACACAGCATTAGCACAGAAACTAGATCACACTGTGCACAGAATGACCCTCATTACACAGGTTTTAAAAAGCCATCCACATGCTAGTATAGACTCCTAAAAAAAGCTGATGAATCAACTTTTTAAAATATACAGCCTCTTAAAAAGAACAATGACTCATCCTTCACTCATCTCGACAAAATAAATCTTCATGTTTTTGATTACAAGTAAGATAAGCCAGGATTCAAACTAATGAAAAGAAATCAAATATAAAATCAGAGAAAAGGAATAAAGATTAGACAAGCTTTGAATATGATGAGGGACGTTATTCTTGTTGACTTTATCAGTGGGCGATATGAGGTCAGATCTTTGCAGGTCACCTCCTGACAAAACAAACTTAACTGTCACTATTAGCAAATTAAAAAAAAACACATACCCATTAGACCTTTACACGCAATTAACTAATGTTTTCCCTGTAAACTAGTCATGAATGTAGTTCATAACTACGTTCAGAGATGGTGCGCAGAGATGGGGTCAAATCCACAACAAACACTTAAGGCTGCTGAAAGCTACATATAGGGACACATTTTAGGGATGACCTTTAGAGAAGAACCCTAGCTATGCAACATGAGACAGCATGTTATGTGTCGAAAAGGAAATCCAAAGAAGCTGGATAATGCTCCAATGCCCCAATAACACACTTTGAGCAAGAGCCACCAGGCAGATAATCGATTGGCACGCGCCTAAGGCAGAGCCACACCAGAGTATTAACACAGCACAAGAGCATCTGTGTCAAACCTCTCCATTTTATCCAAACTGTGATAGTTTGAAGACCCAGGAGAAAGAAGGCAGCTCTAATTTTGGAGGGCCTTTGAGTTTTGGAAACCTAATATGCAGGAGCTAATTATAAAGCATTTGGGAAAGGCACAAATCAGTCTCTGACTATTGATTTAGAGTTTAATTGTAGGAACTGGCACGAATGAGCATGATGCATGCACTCAATGGTGCAATCTTCAATGGTTTTCAGTAATCATGAGATCATCAGTGCATAACCCAGTCCAAAACCCAAAAATAGGCATAGCAGAAAGTCAGGTTTAGGGTTGAGGTTACGTTTAAAAATATTGACCTAAAATCTTTAAGTGGAATTTCAATTTAAACACATTCAGGTAATTGATTATCAGATGGACAATTTTGAACCCGTTTTAGAAACTTCAGTAAAAGCATTATGTTGATAGCAGAGCATTTAACAGCAAAGGTGTCTTTAAAGGAACAGTTCAGCCAAAAATGAAAATTCTCTTATAATTTACACACCCTAAGGCCATCATAGGCGTTTATCAAGAGTTATATTAAATAATATCCTGGCTCATTAAACAATCGTTCCATCACATATCCATAAAAGAAAAGCACTAAATTCAAATATGGCCCCATTGTTTACATGGATATGTGATGCATCGATCACTTCACAGTATGGATGGATCTGCTTTTTGGAGCTTCAAAACCTCAGTCACGATTTAATGTCATTTCAGAGCTGGGAAGAGCCAGGATATAATTTAATATTTAATAATTTAATATAAAACTCTGATTGTGTTTGGCTGAAGGAAGTGATATATACCTAGGATGGCATGAGGGTAAGAAAATCAGAAAAGAATTTTCGTTTTTGGGTGAACTGTTCTTTTAAAAGCACAAATTCTGGATTCTTCACATGAAGCCATTTACTCTCTTACTCCATTGCCTCCCTTTCTCTCTCGCTCAAACTGACAGCCAGGTTCTGAACTACTCCTGTTGCTTTTGGCAGTAAAACTCAAACCAAAGCGTTAATGCTCACCAGGGTGAAAGTTAAACTAACAATTCAAACACATTGTTCCAGAACACATTTTTCCAAGAGCAAATATGGTTTTTCACATAAAAACCTCAGCTAACAGCAATGATAAAGTAGGCTAATAAGTGTAGCCGTATTATTCATTTTCTTGACATTGCTCAGTCTTGCTCCCTATCTCTGTGTTCCATGAACTACAGTAGTAAAAGTACATTAAGTATAGTTGCATTACTCTTTAGATGCTAAAGATATGTCACATACTCTTGAGTAGGGCTGGACGGGTATATTGGTACATAAGAACTACACCCTTGTACCATGGAAGAGACACTGGCTATCCATGTGCAGGATCACCTCTGTTTGTGTCAGTAATGATAAACATGGGCTAATGTAAAAATATGAAGTGTGATGTGTCCCAAACAGGTCAAGACAAGGAACAATTAAAGGTGCTGTAATAATGACTGCAGTTGTTTTTGCTACCTTCCGCACACAAATTCCACCTAATCTCTTCAACCACAAGCCCTCTGCTCCTAAACCCTGCCATCCGAAGACATGTATTTTGTAAAGTTTACATATCCTCAGGCTGTCACAGAGATGTGTGTGATTTTATAGGACACTTAATTTAGTGATTGCTTTCAGTTACTGATATTTTGTTTAAAAAAAAACACTCATAGCACCTTTTAATGTGTCATCTCACACATACAGATTTGACAACCCATAGCTCCGTCAGATCTCAGCCAAACATTTTTCTCAACAAACACAAATTCACAGATGGAAAACACCAACTGTTATTCATGGTGACTGCGTAAGCAGGCATATTTCTGGTGTCTTCCTCATTCTCCTTACAAATAAAATAAGAAAGCGAAGGAAGAACAGTGTGTGATTATTAAATGCACATTAATTGAATGTAAATTTTGTCACATACATTTACAGGTTATAGTTACTTACATTTACATTTAGTCATTAAGCTGACGCTTTTATCCAAAGCGACTTACAAATGAGGACAAGGAAGCAATTTCAACAACAATAAGAGGCAACAGTGAATAAGTGCTATAGACAGGTCTCAGGTATTTCAACACAGTATAAGAAGGGTGGTATTTTTTATATAGAAGTAAAAGTGGCGGTGTGTTAGTAAATTAGTTAAGAAAGTGAAAATGAAAAAGATGAATTTTTAGTTGTTTCTTGAAAATGGCTAATGACTTCATGGAACCACAACGCTACGTTTGTTAGCTGAACGCAAATTTCTGCTGGGCACATAAGTGAGAAGAAGTAAGAGCAGGTAGGGAGGTGCGGATCCAGTAGTCACTTTGAAAGCAAACATCAGAGCCTTGTATCTGATGCGAGCAGCTACTGGCAGCCAGCGCAACTGGATGAACAGTGGCGTGACGTGTGCTTTTTTAGGCTCGTTAAAGACCACTCTAGCATCCTAAAAGAGTCGTTTGCGTGGTACTCCTTTTACATTTCGGTAATCAGGGCTCGCAAAATCGCTAGCCCGACGTCCCGGGGCTATTGTGTAATCCAGTTAGGCTAACAAAATGTATGTCCGCCCCGCCGGTCGGGCTAATTTAGAGGAGGAAAAATAGATGAATAGATGGAGAAACTGATGAAGGAGATGCTATGCCATCAACATCGACTGGCATTTTCTTGCTTGATATTTCAGATTCAGAATCTGACACAGACTGAATTATGTTCTATATTGTTTTTACAAGTTCAAAGAAATTTCAGTTCAGTTAGAACCAAATATTTGTATTGATGAATGTAATTTGATTATTTTATACAATTGTTGTTATGTGGGTTATGAAAACATTATGATTGATGTTTTGTCTCCTTTACAATATTCTACATTAAAAATAAAAATCTTTTTTTTATTTGGGCTACTTAAATTCATTTTGGGCTACCAAAATTTGAAGAGTGCCTGCCCAAAGGGCTATCAGGGATTTTGAAGTTTTGCGAGCCCTAGTAAGGTTTCCATTGATAGGAAATTGGAAAGAAATAAAAGGTAGTTGTTTAGTCTGCCACTCTACTACCCTTCTTAAAGAGACCCAAAAAGTTCACCCAAAAATAAAAATTGGATTTGCAGTAGATCACGAGTAAATCAAGACAGAGTTTTGGTATGTGGGTGAAGAATCCCCTTAAACAGTATGACAGACCTCACACAGAAGTGCTAAAACTCTGCAATAACCTTTGGTAGATGTCACACTCCTTTAATCAGAATATATGTTATGAGCTGACAATAAGTTACAGGTATTAACAATGCGGAGTTAAAACTGCATTTTCATCATTTTCTTTAATGTTAAATGTCTATTATATCTTTGCTGTCTGCCGTAGAAAGGTACAAGAGTGGTATATGTGTCTAGCTGCCTGCCTGACATACTTTGACATTAGTTCTTCAATTAACCAATATAACGCTTTTATTTTGCCTGTAAATTAGCCGGGTAGATCATAAAATGAACAACATTTGAATGGATTAAATGAATATGCCAGCTGTATGTTAATCAGTTATATTTAATGAGGACCACCATACAAAACTGTCTCACAACTAATTAATTAACTAAGATTCCTCGTACAAATTAACCATACAGAATAAGGAAGCAGACACACAATACAACAGGAACATTCTTGCACCCATCCGCTTTTAAACCAAATGAGCCTGGACCAAATGAGGCCAAATTCAGTGCGCCCTTTAATACCATAGGGAAAACCATGGAAAACCATAGATACCCCAAGCAAAATAAACTTAAACCTGAACAATCAGAACAAAAGTAAAATCCATCTGCCCTGGACTCCCAGCACACACAAAGCATGAAGGAAACACACTGCTCTGGAAAAACATACCAGAAACATGGATACAGAGATGTAGTCTCCATGCCAGCTACAAAGGTGCAGATTTAAACTCCACCTATTTTGGACAGGGGGGAACCAACTATGCATGCCATGAATCCTAGAGCTGACCTAAGCTTTCATGAAACATTCTAAAACCTTTTTATCTAAGCTCACTGCAGGTGAACAGAATGTAAACTGTTTACTGTTGTGTAACAACCTGTAAACTACTAAGATATTAGTGGGAATGTGGTTTGCTTCACAGCAGCCCACTTTCTAGTGAAATAAAAGCAGGTTTTACCCTCAAGGGGTTCAAGCTAGAGGCCCCTTCTATTTTACAAGTCATTTACTGTAGAAAAACCTAAAACTAATGAGAAAAGAGCTCTCTAATAATAGCCTCATGTCCTTATCGACCCAAAGTCAAGCTGAACCTGTTAATACAGAAATATGTGAGTAATGAAGCATGTTCCTAATCTACATTCTGACAGCCCTTCCAGTTCTTTTCCAGCTCTGTTTCTTGAGGAAACGATTCTATTCTGAGAATCCTGACCGGAATATCCAAAAGGAAACACCCTGGTGACCTTGCCGCACATGTTGAAGTATCGAAGCACCAAACGTGCAAACGGTTTATTTTGCAGCGGAACTGAATTCTTTTAAACTGTGGAATATTACAGGAATATTATTATGATTATGAAATGGATGCTGCAAAAGAGGACCTTGACAGAGTTTATGACAATAAAAATGACCAAGATTACACGTGATCTGTGACCATATATTGTTATTTATGTTAATATGGGACAGTGATCAAAAGACGTGTCCACTCGAAGCTGTGACTCTCATTAGAGGTAAAGAACTGAAAAAAGTAAAATAAAGTAAACAACAATATCACTTTGGGCTCTGCATACATTTATAGAGCATAACAATGGTTAAAAATTAATCAATCATCAATCTGAATACAACCAAAATGGTGAACTGTGGTTTAAATATAACTGCAAAACGTTTGACTTAAGTACTTGTATAGTGGGATATTTATTTTTAAAGACCTTTAATTATCAGTGCCTGACAAAAGCTAAATCAAAGCTCCAAAAGCACAGAACCAAAACTAAATTATAAAAAATAGCTGTTTTACAGCATGTCTCACATCTGCTTAAAAGCTCAAACTATTTTATATAACAGGAAAGCTTTTAACAGTGCTCTGAACTGTTATGATTTCTGTATTTGGAGACCAGCCTCTATTGGTTTACATTTGTTTATAAGCAAAACAGACAAATGGCGTTTGAGGAACTGTGCAAGTGACTTCAAAACCCAAACTTTATATCTGTCATAGAATTTAACGCATATTTATTAAACAACAAAAAACAAAGTGTTTAGAAACAAATCGGTCAGGCTGATACTTTTTGAGGAAGCAGCAATTGAAAACAAGACGTGCGTCTGAACACCTGATCATACTATAGCCTCTGGTCATCTTCAGACAGAAAAAACAGAATATGTAATACTCTACCAGATAATCCATGTAATTCCTCGGTGGCTTCTTGCTGTTGTCTCCGGAACGTGGTAATTCTGAGTTAAGACGGCTATGAAATGAAACGGTGGTGTTAATTGAATGCATTCAAATGTCTCGATTTTCTGGTAGCTTAGGCTTTGGTTTCCCCGCCTCTTCGATGAGAAAAATAACATGAATAAAACGGCTAGCAGAGTTAGCTGTGTACTCCTCTTTCACTGTGATTAGAGTCCCACACACGCTTATGTGAATGCATAAAGCCCTGATAGAAAGATTCAGGCTGCTAATACATTCAAATACAATGTTTTATTTTGTTAAAAATGTCGGTATCTCGTAATATTTCAATCCCTGCACACCCATACGTGCGGAACGCTGCTACAACGAATGAAATGTGGGCGGTGACAGGCGCTGTTTGTTGTGCGTTTGTGAGCCGCAAACGCCCGAGCAGCGCGACGTCGTCGTGACGTCATTGTCACGCTTAGTATTACATTTATTGATCCAATGCCGGATTAATTTATGTTTTCCTTTAAGTATACACGGTCTTTTTGAATAAATGTCTTTGTAATTAATCGGCTTTTACGAATATTTTAAGTTCTAAGTCTTTTTTTTCATATAAGTGGCGAAAGATACACTGCGCTAGTTTGTTTGAACGCCTGTGCCTCGATCACGTGCTTAGCAGATCAAACGTAATCTCTGAGGCTACAGGTTCTTTTTCGTCACGTGACAGGGAACGCAACTGTGCCAGCTATTGGTTTGATGGTGACCTCTGCTGGTTACAGTAACATTATCTTTAAGAGCGTTTGCACAGGGTATCTAGAATATGTAGCGTAATCTGAGATCATCTGACCATATCCATGACCTGTTGAAAATATTGTCTTCTTTCTTGAAGACGAGGAAAACAAAACGTAATGGCAATTCGTTGTTCTTTTTTGGCCCTGAATCCATATATAGCTGGAACGCATGTACCTTAGGTATTTTCGAGAAACGTTTAATTTCTCACGTGTGTCAAATGGATCTTTTGATTATTAAATGAAATAGGGGATGTTTCGAAATATCTTTCTTCCAGACAAAAATATAAATTAAATATAAATATAAAATACAAATTTAGATTACATTAAATTATATAATGTTTTATAGACAAACTATAATAATTGCTTTAGAATATTTAGAAAATATTTAGAAATGCCACATAACTTGGATTAAAATATTTTATTCATATTTGAAATGTACATTCATTATTAATGACTAATTAATAAAGTTATTATAAGGCGTCAAAGGAAAAAAACAGTAAAATAGCGTATATTAAGAGATAAACAGAACGATAATATCTCGTTCAAAAAGGAAACGATTATAAACAATGCCAAACGGCTGCTTTCGTTTTCCTCGTCACAATCATTCTCAATGTCACACTCAATGAAATGGCATTTGGGTTTATTCGCTACCCCAGGGTGATTATTCCGATTGGCTCCACCCTCGATTATTCTGCTCTGCACCGCAGAGCGCATTCAACGGAGAGGGGCAGGAGTACACAAAACTTACAGACTTTTCCTATAGTCTTCTTGGTGGAAACTGGTTTTTAACCAGTTTTAAAGGGTAATGCCTTTAAAGGTTTTCGACGTGTTGGTGTAGAAAACAAGGACCGCAAATTCCTGAAAAGGCTGATGTTTAAAAGAACGGCACGGAGAGCATATTACTTTGGAAAGTGAGTTTAACCAGAGTTTCCACACGCAACTATGGCGCTTAGAGCGAGAGCTTTATACGACTTTATCTCCGAAAATCCCGGCGAGATCTCTGTGACAGAAAACGAACTTCTAACTTTGTGTAGCGAGGAGGTTGTTGATGGTTGGTTGGAGGGCACGAACAGCAGAGGTGAGACCGGGCTGTTCCCTGCATCCTACGTGGAGATTATAACGATTGACACATCAGTACGGGGCAACGGAACATCTGCTAGCCCTGAACGTTACTACCAAACTAGTCCTCAGAGGAGGGACACCTCAGTCGAAACGACGCCCACTCATTCCGCTACTTACCCGGGACATCAACGACAACAACGACACAGTTTCCAGACGAGCCAGGGAAGCGACGAGGATTGGGACGATGACTGGGATGACGGCGTAACGGCGGAGGAACACGGCGGAACACCTGGGAAAAGCGGGAATATTCCAGCTGGATATTCCACCACCAGTTCTTCTGCTTCACGTCGTGGTAGTGCTCAACACTCCAAATCAGCAACAGTTGGGAAAAACCTCAACAGGTTTACAACCTTTGTCAAGTCAGGCGGTGAGGCTTTCGTTTTGGGTGAAGCTTCAGGTTTGGTCAGAGATGGAGACAAAATATTTGTTGTCATGGGACAGTATGGTCCAGAATGGCAAGAGAACCCATATCCATTTACTTGTACTATTGATGACCCCACTAAACAGACCAAATTCAAAGGCATGAAGAGTTATATGTCTTATGGACTTACGCCCACCCATACACAGAGCCAAGTCAATAGAAGATACAAGCACTTTGACTGGCTTTATGCCCGTCTTGTTGAAAAATTTCCTGTTATTTCAGTGCCTCACTTGCCAGAAAAACAGGCCACAGGTCGATTTGAGGAGGATTTCATCTCAAAGCGTAGAAAAGGTTTAATATGGTGGATGAATCACATGACGAGTCATCCAGTTTTATCCAAATGTGATGTTTTCCAGCATTTCCTTACTTGCAGCAGCAACGACGAGAAAGCCTGGAAGCAAGGCAAGAGAAAGGCAGAGAAGGATGACTTAGTTGGTGCCAACTTCTTCCTCACTATCTCCCCTCCAGCTTTACCTCTTGATCTACAAGAGGTGGAAAGCAAAGTTGATGGTTTCAAAATGTTTACCAAAAAGATGGACGAAAACCTCATACAGGTCAATGTCACAATTAATGAATTTGCTAGAAAGCAGATTACAGGTTTCAAAAAGGAATATCAGAAAGTTGGCCAGGCCTTCAGGCTTCTGAATCAGGCCTTTGAGCTGGACCAGCAGCTTTACTCCACTCCATTTAACAAGGCTGTAGCATACACTGGAGAAGTGTACGAGATAATTGGGGATTATTTTGCAGAGCAGCCCCGACAGGATTTGGAGCCAATATCCGATCTTATAGCGATTTACCAGGGACACCTTGCAAACTTTCCAGACATTATCCATGTTCAGAAAGGTTTGGGAATTTCTCATGTGGTTTCTCGTATGTTTGGTCTACTATGTCTTGTCAGAATGTGTTGGCATGGCAAATATTGTGGATGTAGGTCAGTAGGTCACAATTTATGCTGCATAATATTGTTTGAAATATCAAAAAAGTAAAATGTACACAAACCAGCCATTCGCTAGGTTAACATATGTATGGGGAAATCAAAATGCTGTGGGTTAAGATGTTGCTATTGTGTGTTGTTCGAAAATCAAGTCATTTGAAAACTTTGGTTGATTAATAAAGAAGCATTAAATCAAACTGGATACAAATAGGTAGACAGTGTTCTAACAAAAACAAAATGGTGCTCTTTTTAGATGCATTTACTTCTTATACCTCATCGCAAATGGCCCAGAGCAACAAGCTCACGGCAGTTTAACAAATGACATGTCCTGATTTCTCCTGAGTGCAAGTGAGAGCATATGGGGCCTGCTTGTCCATGCAGCATGATTTGTGTTGCTCTGGATAGATGCCAAGTGTGTTGTAATCTCTTTAGTGGGGGCTGTGTTCATTCAGTGATGTCATATTTTGCTGTAAAGTCATAATTTAGGGTTAATGTCACTCAAATTGTAGTTTGTATGGGAAATTGCTTGTCTTTACTAAATAACTGATAGTGGGAAAGTTTTAGTGATGAGGGATGTAATCCTAAAATTAGGGCCACTGCACAGAGTAGCTGTGAATGTTTACACCACTTTAATTCACAGTTTAACTTACATACTAATAACTAAACATTTATTATAGAATAAGAAAGGCAGTTGTTGTCTATGCATGGAAACTCACAGGGAATATTAAAAGTTGTCCTTGAGTTACTCGAATTCCAACGTGATCTGCAAGCAATAAATCAGGGTCTTGACTAGTCTGAGCTTGCATTTTAATATGTTTGAGGTGGAAGGATGTCTTAAAATTGCGAGCATATGTTTGCAAATGTGTGTGCGTGTTTTGAAATGCAGGCTGTAGAATTTTGAATGTGCTTTTCCCCCTTTCTCCAGGTGCCCTCACCAAGGCCAAGGAGAGCCAAAAACACGGTGAGGATAAAGATGGTGCTGCAGGAGGAGGCATCAGCGAACGCTGCAACATCATCTCCTGCGCTACACTAGCCGAGATCCAGCACTTTCATCACATACGTGTGCGTGACTTTAAGGCACAAATGCAACATTTCTTACAGCAGCAGATCAACTTCTTTCAAAAAATCACAGGCAAGTTAGAGGAAGCCCGGGACATGTATGATCAGGCTTAAAATGTTAAATGCCTTTCATGATGAATAATTCTTTGAGAGAACTGAAAGGAAACAGACATAAGCAAACTTTTGTATTTGTTATGAGTTATGAATAAAGACTAATGTTACACATGTGTGCCAGAGATAAGCTGACATCTCTCAGACATTGGTTTGATATTATAAATATCATATAATCTTAATACATAGCAATCATAATCGGGTTTCATTGATCATGAAAACTTTGAATCTTGAAGTGTAATAACAATTTTAAGTTTGCATTTTAATTGACACTTGATAGTTGATAGTTCATCAATATAAACATCAATTAGTAATTGATAGCATCAGTTACTTCCTTGTAATTGTGTGTCTTGGTTCTTTGAACTTTGACCTGTGATGACTTTAAATAAGATTACGTTTAAGGCCACCTGTGTCTTTATAAATGTCCTTCGCTTCCTTGAGAACTTTTAATACACATATGTTGATATTATGAATGACTCACTGTGTCAGACTGTTGTGAGTGTTCTACATAACTTATGATCAATCTTCATCTAATCTGCTGTAAGGGAGAGACCCATGTCTGTTTCAAATTACGAGCTTGTAGAGAAAGACGAGACATAGTTTCTCAGCCCTGGAGGAGAAGTGCAAAGAAACAATGACCTAGAAAACATGGGCTGAACCCCCTTGATCTAAAGGACATTCCAGACGAGTCAGAGAGGCTCACTCACAGCTAGTTTACCAGCACCTTCATTATTTAGTGTACAGTTTTAATTGTGTAGTACTTCAGTTAATTTTATAGTTAGTAAATTACAGCTTAGAAGACACGTTAAGAATTGTAGCTAAAACTTTGTTCGTAAGACCGTTTAGTAACTGTGTGAACATTGCTGCCTTAAATGAAGTGAAACCTTAGAAACAGAATAAAAGATAAACAGGAAAATAAACGTAACCATTAAGGCAGCCAAGCTGTTTAGTAAAATTCCCCCTTTATGCAGAGTGTACCGTTATCAGTTTCTCTGCTTACTAAAGGGAAAAGAGCTGTTCAGAGCAGTCATTATCACACTACAGTTGAATTATTTATAAGAGCTAAAGTAAGCCTTCTCTTTCCACACACTGCCTGCTTCTGTTGTCACAAACTCAGGTCCTTAATCATGAAGAATTCATTGCCACACCCCTGATGACCAAACATTCTGTTTATTGTCCATATGACAAGGTATAAAGACACTGGTAAGGTCTACGCTGATCATCTGTGTTTCAGGGTTTATGAACAAAATCACAAAGCATGGTTGTTGTCTGAATATTGGCCTGAGGTTTGTTTGGAGATAAAGAATTTATGAGTAATGTGATGCCATGCAAATATGCATGCTGTATTATTTAACTATACCATAAAATACCATGTTATTATATACATAAAACTTGAAGCAATTTCCAAGCTTACTGTCATAAACTGTGCAAAGAATTGAAAAACAATACTTCTATTCTAAGTGGTATATTAATACCCTGTGACAATTTGTGTTACATAAGTGTAGCTACCTCAGAAACACTGTCACGCTTACACAAATACACATATGCATACACTGCCCTTCAAAAGTTTAAAACGCCCTAAAAAAGTGGGGTTTTGTACAATATTGGCATGAATCCTTTTTGCACAGATTAGGGACAACACAAACTATGAAAACATTTTATTACATAAACAGTTACATAAACAAACTTACATTTTGAATTCATTAAAATATCCACCATTAGTAGCTATTAAAGCTCTGCATAATCTGGGCATCAGAGCTATATCAAACATTGACTTGATATATTATTCCAAGCCTCCCAAAGGATAGCCCAAAGATTATTCGCACTGGTTGGACACTTCTTATGGTCCAGTTCCTCCCATAGTAGCTGGGACAGACAGAATAAATTATTATTGCTGGTCTTCAATGATAATGTCAAGTTACTTTAATGTATTTACACCAAAAAATGATAAAGATTTCATCCAAAACCACACTTTGCCAGCAATGTTTCCAAACTTTTGGAGGGCAGTGTAAAAACACCCATAAATGGTTTATGCAGCCTATAAAAAGTTCTAGATATTATAATATGCCAAACAGTGATTGTTCTAGTTCACTTAAAAACAATAAGAAAATACAGACCGGCTGTATATCTTACTAATGCCAGTTACATTGCAATACTCCACATGCATCTGAGGGAAGATTTTTTGTAGCCTATATATTTTAAGTTTAAACACTTCTTTAAAATGTACTTTTGAGTAATTTTTAGTTCCCTCTTTAATGGTATGGCATGCCAAAAAACTGTCTACGACAAATGTGATCATATAAATAAGTGAAGGCATTAGAGTTAGCAAAAGAAATATTACATTTGGAAAATTTGGTAGCTGCATTTGAATGTCATACATCCTGCCATTTATGTATTGTAGCATTACCATGCATCGTAGGCATTCTATGTGCATGTAATAATATTTTATATTGTTAGTGATAAAAGGCAGAAACACCTGTCATTATTTTGCTGTATAAAACCAAGAAAACTGGACATCCAAAGCTTATCAGCTGCATGCCATCTAAACTGTGGCAAAAGGTCTAAACCAATACAAACAATTTGTTTATGCTGTTTTCAGTGAACTATGTCCACCTTTTTATCCATGGTATACTGGCAAAAATAATACTGCAAGTAACTGCACTAATAACTAATTGGTGGTAATTAGTAATGTAACTCATGTTAAATTACATAACATCATGTAACTCAAAATCTCAAAAAGATCTGAGCTGTGGCAAGACAAAGCAGAAACAATAGACCATTAAAAACGAATGTGCTACGTTATTTGTGTAAGTGTGTGTGTAAGTTATTTGCTGATGATTCTTTCCCCAGTACTTCATCAGGAGACCTTCTATCTACAAGGTTGAAAACCAGATGCCAGCAATAGTATGGGTGAGCATTTGGAGTACCTTGACATACTGTATGGTATGAAACATGGAAGCTTTTCTCTGCTTGTACAATGATAGTTCACAAAGTACCAGTTACCAGTTACTCCAAGTCATCACAGAATGGTTGTCATACCCAGTACTGGTTTTGTTTAAGGGGTTGTGTTCCTGAGATGTCCCGGGCCGAGTGGACTCCATGTGCAAAGAAGAAATGTCAACACAGCTCGTTTAATTTCTGGCACCATGGCTGCATCATATATGGTGTTTAAAAGAGGACTGCCAGGGCAGTTTGGAGTGAGTGGAGTTTTGTAATGCAAGGAACAGTGAGACTCCTCTCAGGCTGACCCAGAGATGGGCCTCTGGCCAAAATATCTTGACCAAGGTTCTCTGTTAGATCCTGGATCATTGCTGGGAGGACCTGCTTTTCCTTACGGTGCCAGAAGACACGAATAAGAACCACAAGATTAACAATCAGGAGGGGGCAAGCCAGAAGTGGAAGGATGATTAGGAGTGGATCAGATCAGGTCTTGGCAAAGACTCCATCCTCACTAGAGTATTTTTGGGGAGAGGTCCAATTTGGAGCACATTTAGAATCGTGGATCTGTTTTGTGTATGGTTCCCCTAATGATTTCGAGGTTTCATTTTCACAGTTGTTTTGTGGGGCCTTGTTGTTAGATCCATATGAGATGTACATGTGTGATATTGGATCTGTTGTTCTGTTTAAAGTTGGAAACCTGGTCGGCCACAGAGATGGCTCTAAAAGTATGCTTGCCTGTAATAGGGTCGTAGGGTAATACTAAGTACACAGATTCCTCTACAGCAGGCTGAACATTGTCTGCCTTTGAAAGGAATACAAATGAGTCATTAAGTGGATAGACTGCAGTGAAATTGTACTTGGATGCTGTTGTGTTGCCATAAATGGTAGTGAAGTTAATGTTTCCTCAATGGCCACTCAGCCCTGTTCCATCCCTGAATAAGAAGGATTCCATTGAATGAGAGGCTCCCCCAGGGCCAAATGTGACTTTGACTAGCTTACCATGTGAAGAGGTGAAAAAGTGAAAGTGACCCATTTGTCAGATATGGTTACCCATACCCGAAATGTGACCTCTGCATTTAACCCATCACTGGTGAGGAGTGAACACACACTGCAAGTCGTGAACACGCACACACCCGGAGCAGTGGGCAGCACACTACTGCGTCTGGGGAGCAATTGGGGGTTTGGTGCCTTGCTCAAGGGCACCTCAGTTGCAACCCCCCAGTTGCATAAGGACATCCTTTCTAAGCTTCACTGGGATGCTAGCTGGGATCCTGACATGCTCTCTAAGGTGGATCAGTGTCTTGACAGTGATGTTTACTACCTGATTAGTCAGGTTGCTCTCAGATGTAAACAGGGTGAGCTCAAAGCAATCCTAATATATAAAATATAAAATAATAAAATAAAAAAAAACAATAATGTACACATAATAAAAAATCAACTCTGAAATATAGAATAAACGTGCAAATTGAAGGATAAATAGCAGCGGTTTGACTTGAAGTCACGTGCATGTGAATATGAAAATAAGATGCATATAAATAGAGATGGTGGTAAACAGTCCAGCAGTAGTGACATCTGTTTATTCAGCTACCTGTTAAAAGTCTTATGGTCCTGCATTTCATACTCCTGTACCTCCGTCCTGAGTAGCCGTTCCATTCAACCTTGATATAGACACTTTAAATGTTGTTTTATTAAGCAAGCTGAAATCATCGTTAACATTTTAATTACCGTACCTGCAGCTCTGTTCCCTACTGAAAACGTCATGGATGCATTAAAATAAACTCCGCCTCCTCCCATGGAATGTCATCATAACGTCAATTTATAGACGTCACTGTATGAGACAATGATTGTATTTTAAATTAGTATATTTTAGAATAGACATTAATATCTGCTTTTGTGGTGTGTTTCATTTCAGTTTGACCATCATAATACAGTATTTTATTGTAGTAACTGTTTACAATAAGGTAGACTTAAGCTCCGCCTCATCCGTGCCACCAGAGGGAACCGTCGCCTGAGTATTAAGTTTCATTTCCGGACTGCATTTCCCATAAGCCTATAGGACTGATTAACTACCGGTTGCCACCTGTTCATTGTTAACAGTTCCATTTAAACTCCCTGCTGGTTTCTCTCACTGCGAAGTCTTGTTGTGTCCCTGCAATATTATTGCATTACATTTTTAATAGCCACTAGAGGACGCCATTTTGTTCGCATTTTTATCTGCTAGTTCTAAAAAACTTGCCCTGATTAGCTGACGCTTTAAAGATCCAATTAAATTAGGGGAAAAATATATAAAATCCCATTACACCACACCAGTAAATAACTTGAAAGGTTATACACGTGTTCCTTGGCAAACCAAGTCAGTGACCTCTGATGACTTTTTCTGTTGTGTTTTATCCTGACAGCATGCAGTCAAAAAAAGAACAGCTGAACATCCACAAATACATTTTGGATACATAGTGAGCATTGAAGAATGAGTTGAATGAGTAACTCGAATAAGTATTTATACTAATAACTGGATAGGTTGCACATCTTAAGTTGCACAAACAATGCCATTTGTTCCTTTACTGGGTACCAAGCTATTACACTTGGCACACTAAGCATTTGTATGTGGTGATGAATAGTTTATGTGCAGGTAATAAGAACCAAATTACATAAGTATACATTAAGTATAAAATGACACAAATACGCAATATAGACAGTTTGTAAACTAGAAATAACAACGAAGACGAACATCTAATAACACATAATACTTTTACATTTCCATAGCATCCAAATACTGGATACTTAGCTTAAGTTCCAGTTCCACGTTCAGAGGCAGTTTTTCTAACTAATCAGAACTGATTCCTGGGAAGAGGTCAACAGACATATTGAACTTCACAAAGTTGTCTGTTAGGAGAACTAGATCGTCTTCATTCTTAGAAAAAGTTGGTAAAGTTTATAGTTGGTAAAAGTCTCTGGTACGGGAATAATCAGGAACCATACTTTCCTGATTAACTTAATAACAAAAACACAACTCAGTCAGAGTATCATCTCTTGTAGCCAAATAGAGTTTGACGTGTCACAATAAACACTAATCAATACATACACATTGTTTACTTGAAAACTGCTTATGAAGGTTGTACTTGCAATTTAAATATTCAGAATAATAAACTTAGATTAGGTGATTAGATTATTAGATTAAATTTAGGTGGCTTTTTAGACAGCTAGAGCCTACTGTCTAAACCACTTGTGGTGTTTTCAGTCTGTGTACTTTTTGTCTTAAAATGTAATAGCAAACATATAGTGAATTATGTTTTGTACCACAACTGATGAAAAACATAAATTTAATTTGTTTTTTTCAATGGGCTTGAATGTGGCCCTTAGGTGAGTGACCACAATCTGGGCCCCAACATGGAGTTCATCCAGGGCCTAGTCCTGCCAGAGACACCTCAAGAGGCCTGGGTCCACATCTCAGAACGAGACCATGGATGAGGAGATCACTGGACAACTACAACACAATAGTATGCATAACCCCTTAGCGACACATAGCTGCTTCTGGTGAAAATTTCTGGCGAACATTTCTTAACCTCCTCTGGTACTTCGACAGGAGCTCACCTAAACATTTTTGTGGTGAGCAAAAAAATATATAAATGTATACATTTAATATATACATTCTTGCTCATTCTTTGACTTGACTATATAAGTCAAAGGCCGGGATGTCACCGTTTTGGAGTGCCAAGACCGTCATCAACACGCTAGTGGTTACTGTCTGCCACTGTAGAAGCAGACAGTAACCACTAAAAATGTGTGTTCACGATTAGATGCTTTAAATATATTTTAGGGTCCATCCCTGTTTCCCACCCACCCACCTTACAGGTAGGACCCTACTTCTAACTCTAAATGAGTCTCTGGGGTGAACCATAGCTCCTGCCCGCCCTGGAAGGCACCCTCCACCCTACATTCAAAAGCCCACCCCCACCCAACTGTTACAGTTATACATTTAGTACACGCTTTCATTCAAAGCGACTTACAAAAACATTTGTAAGAGCAGGGCATTTAACCTAACACAGAAATGTGTTAAGGTGTAGGCAGGAAGCTGACAGGCCCCGCCCAAACACTACATCAGAGATAGGAAACAAGCATGTCTAATGGTGAACACCTTGAAACTACCTAAAAGATATTATATAAAGACATTACAGAAAAAAAAATATTACAGCAAAGTATTAAACCTAGTGTCAGCAGTCTTTCAGTGAAAATGGGTGTTAACAATTAGATGCTTTAAATATATTTTAGGGTCCGTCCCTGTTACCCACCCACCCACCTTACAGTTAGGACCCTACTTCTAACTCT